>JAWPHD010009777.1:0-100327 GCA_037043455.1 Cyrtodaria siliqua | reverse complement strand
TGCCTTATCTCTATTTGCAGATAGATTTTGTTAAACCAATTTATTTCTAATTTTTTAAATGTGCCTATCTGCTGTTAGATAATTGATTCCCTGCTGTGCAAAAATGGGTATTTTATTACTCTGGGTCAGTTAATTACATGGATGAATTATAGAGATTCTCAATAAACAGAGGAATCTCGGGACAGTCCTCAAACTGAGTATATGTTTTTGTAAAACATTTACATAACGCGTTATATAGATATAGTATAAAAGACAATGTTTAAACTTTCGGGTTTTTAAAGAACTTATGAGGTCGCTCAAATGTCAAATTATCGCAACCAATCAGATTGCAGATCGTGGCATTTGTTATATATATTGATTTAATACCGCCTTTGCCTTTGGTGCAGTCGGTTAGAGCGTCATCTACTATGTGTCTACTAAACCTTGTTAGAGCGTCGTCTACTATGCGTCTACTGAACTGAAGGTTTAGGGTTCGGACCTTATATAAGGCAACATTTTATAAATCATAAAATGTTAACAAATTTCAAAAAAATATTATACGAAGCTACTACTGAATACATCTGATTAGTTCCGACAATTTGGCATTTGAGTACTCTGTTATAGTTTAATCCCTAAATTATATGAAAATATAGTTATTACATACATATACGGGTATATAATTGAAGAAAAGTTCGCACAAGAATGAGAAATTTAGCTTTCAGAAAAGTTGGCATATTTTTATTATTAATAATAATATTCTAACTCTCGGCACTTTAATAACACGTCCTTTTTTTTTTTTTTTTAAAGTTCACTTCAAGTGCTTCAACTCTATCCTTTAACACTTAAGTGTCATCGTTATACTCAATACGTTTTGATAATACAAACATTTCTGAAATTATCTGATTAAACGTCTTTAGAGATATTTAATACACGTTCATGTTGCCATTCATAGAAAATATGGGACTGTTTCAGCTTTGACATCAAAAATACACACATAAACATAATAGTCTTCTTGGAAACCCGGTGAAAACCGGTGAAAAAGTAGTGACATTCACGAACATTGATCTATGTCGTCATACTAAATAAACAGAATACAAAACACATATACATTTAATACACAAAGTAACAATTTCGGTTTAGAATATTTCATGACTTGAATATTGATTTGTAAACTTCAATCAGAGTTATGTGCATTAATAGAGTCGACAACTAATTCAATTTCAATGTATTGATTTGTTGAAAGACTTAGTGGAACTTAATTTATATTTCCATTTACAAACATATCAATCTGAACCTTACCAATCCAGATACAACAAGCGCAACACGTATATTTTGCTGTTATCAAAGTATCAGCCGAGACCTATTCAGATATGCTCCCGAAGAGAGGCATATAGTAATAGCATATGGTCCGTCCGTTTGTCCGTCCGTCCGAAACAATCGTGTCTAAGCCATAACATTGAAAGAACTGAAGAGATTTCATTGACATTCACACAACTGTTTACCACAACAAAGAATCGGGTCCAAGAAATAATCGGGTCCGTACCTCAAAGGTCAAGGCCACAGTTGGCGGTCGAAGGTCAAATAAGTCAAAATGTTCGAGGGTCACTTATTGGTGACATTTCTTGTTTTTAGATTATTATTATCCCCACGCTTTGAAAAAGCAAGGGAATATTAGCCTCTGTTTGTCAGTCTGTCCCTCCGCGTCCGTCCGTCTGTCTGTCATCCGTCCATTACCGTATCACCTACTTAACCACTGAGCGGAATTCAACCAACATTAGTGGATGACTTCCTCACCAAAAGATCAAAAACACTAAAAGTTTAATTACCCCGTCAGTTTTCCTCATTTTTGCATATAACTCTTGGTATATATATATATATATATATATATATATATATATATATATATATATATATTCGTCTATGAAAGATAAACACCATATCAATCGATTTTATTATATTATTTCACACTCGGGCGTGAGAAAGTGTCGATTCTTATGGATGGCGGGAGGTATAAAGTACTGGTTCTACCCAGGAAACATGGGGTGGTATGCATCTACAACAAAAAACGACGGTCATATATGCTAAACATGACGTAAAGCACTATTCAATATTTCCTCCTTGACGGAGATTCACACTTTGCAAACACACACACACACACGCACGCACGCACGCACCACACACTCACACACACACACACACACACACACACACACATACACACACACACACACACACGTTACAAAATAAGTACAAAAACAAAGCAAGAAAGTATATTCATGTTAATATAGATGCACGTGTACATTCAAAATTAAAAATCCTTCAAAAACGTGGTGTTCGATCTTCATTGTGTCACGCATTCTTTTATTTTCTTTGATTCTTATGGATGGGGAGGCATGCAGTACTTAACTAGAAATGGAATAGGAGGGTGGTCCGCCACCACCACCAAAAATCGACTGTCATGCATAGCCTAAAATGTGCTAAAACATAAACAATGATGCTAAACATCAAACATTTTTTTCAAAAACTGAAAATAATAATAAGATATATAAATATATAAAGTGATTTAGAAAGTATGCACATAAAAAGTACAGACGAAAAATGTCGCACTGCTTGAGCTAAATGAGCAAGAGAAGAATTCACCTGTAACAGAGCGCGACTTGGTTCTGCAGACTTGCATAAAATAGTCATTGTTTTGCAGATTAACTTGTATATACTTCCTGGTAAGCTATTTGTTAAGTGGTTTCTCAACTAAATGGCATGTAACTGATATGTTTTGGAACAACTAGCCTGGAAAACCTTTGAACACATACGAATCTTAGAATTCTGATTTGTGCTTTGATAATACGTAAAATAATCGTACACTATGTGTTCGCAATAGTTGTGTTAGTGAATAAAGTTAATAAAATATAATTAAGCCCATACTGATATTTTGTTAAGATTGTATTTATATAATATACAAAACTATTGAGAACAATTTGTATTAATAAAATATCAGCATATTGTCATTTTGTTACGTGTATATACCCCATCGCTTCATCGACCTGTACACGCAATAGCACGATGGTGCGAGAAGACACCTAGAGTAGTATTTTTTTGTCGTTCTCTCGTGCATCGCACTGTCAGCAGCATAATGACCCTTACAGAATTCCGTAGTTTAATAAATGACAAATATATGGTTACCTTTTGTCGTACACTCGCGCATTTTTCATTGCTACCAATTTACTATCGGAAGAGTTGAGAAAACAGTACATCAACATACAATGAGAGGTTTTCCGTTATTATACCGCATACACTATAACCGTAAATAAAAATCATCAAACAAGGAACGCGTACATTAACAATCCAGTTTTTATTTTAGATCGTTTTCTTTGATTAGTTTTCTTCGGGTAATCGCGAATAAAGCAATTATTGAAAGGCAGAGGAATGAAATAAATTCCTTTTATGAATTACTAATCTTCATTAATAAATGAAGATTATTAATTCATGAAAGGAATTTAATCAACTCTAAATGGGCGTCTGTGCTACTGAAGTATATATAACTAGCACATGTGTAAACTCGCTGTGACATTAATATGGCGACACTTGAATGAATGAATGAATGAATGAATGAATGAATGGTGTTTTACGGCACGTCGACACATAAATAGGTCATATTGTGCGCAAAAACTGACGAAAGATGAAGAAATAAAGAATTATTAAAAATTAATGTAAATATATCAAGATAAAACTATTAAAAAATAAGGGATGATATGGTAGTAATATAAACTATAGATGTAAATTAACAAATGCCCGAAAACGGGGGCGACACTTGAGAGAAAGCTACTAAGAAGATGCCTACGTGACATGCTTGAAGATGCAAATTTATTCCCTAGGAAGTAATTTTTATTACGAATTCCGAATTATTCTAATTCTAACCCCTCTGCGCTGTTTCGTACACAGTTTTGATTGAGCCAAGATTAACCTCCTGACCTGGTAATTGAAGTCTCTTATCAGTTGTCCTACCAATGCACACAGTAAATGGAATGATAATGTGATAGGTAAGATTAGAGACCTCCGAGTGCATGGTTGACAATCAAAACACTTAACGAATTTTAATGTAAAATGTTTGGTTCAGGGTTTCCACAGTGGAGACCGTGTCCTTCTGTTACTTTGAAAACTATTGCTACTCGAAGGATAGACTCGGATATACGGAACAACCTGTATTACGTTACCATTAGACGGACAAAGCTTAACCATTAAGTGTTTCGCCCGGCACATAGTCTCACAGAGGAAACCAAGGCGCACAGTTGAGATTATTATACCTCACTGTAAACACTCCATGTAAAATCCCTATACCCTGCCGGGTTGATATTTCGCCTCACGCGTCATAGCGGGTGATAGCGCAAAATGTCATCCCGCTAGCTTTTTGAAAAGCTCAGTTCTAAAAATAGATTTTTTCAACAACAACAATTTTTTCTTCATTATCGAGTATATTAGTGTATTAGGAGTATTTGTTTGGTGTAATAAAATAAATATCACATCCTCTTGAGGGTGCCAGTGGATATTATCAACCCTCGAAATGATAGTCGCTCGGCTCCTCGGCTATCGCCTCGGTCGACATTACGGGTTGATAGTACCCACCATACTGACGTCATTTCGAAATTTTCAAATTCATCACTGATATTCGGCAGGTGCCTTCCTGATTTTTCAGGACTTCATCCGCGGTGCGGTAATTCGGTGTGCATATAATCCTAATACATTTAGGGATTCACGAATCTTTGGGGACCCTTTTAAAAATATGTAGACATATAAAACACAAATTTGAGGAAAGTTTGGTGCTTTTGTCCGGCGTGTCCAGATTGGGTCCTTAAACCTGGATTTTGGTCCTAGCTATATATATAGTGCCAAACATGAGAGATGATACTAGTATCGATCGAGGGCGAGAATGAATATCCACTGGCACTCTCAAGATATTTACATACTATAGAACCCGTGATTTCTCCGGCTTCTATAGGACCCGTGATGTCTCTGGTTTCAAGGTCAGCCGTGCTCTCCATTGAGCGACGCCGGCTTCTACACGGACGAAAATGATATCACATGAGTTCAAAAACATACTTTATTGTTTTTAACGCTTGTTTAAGATTGAAGATTTAGTCTCAATCTCTGAAATAGCCTCTTTGTATGAGAATACATTTACAGAACAAATGTTGTCAGTTTAAGTCAGTACCCCGACATTACATAATTATCGTCTGCTTTCAGAGGGAGAAAAACGCCGGGTCGAAATGTATCTTGTCCATGAAAGACAAGTCGACGATTATTACCAATCCCGACACCGGCGAAAAAAAGACTTTCTCCTACGATCACTCCTACTGGTCACATGATGGTTTCAGGGAAACCTCGGAGGGAATCAACGAACCAGACTCTGGTAGCAGCAACTACACAGACCAGGTATGAATATGACTATAACAGAAACAAATCTTTCTTATACGAACACGGTGTAAACGATTAAAAACAGACGCACAAAAAAATCCCAAATGGGGTTTTAACTTTTATTTCATACATACTGAAACATCACATTTTACTTGTTGGTTTCTTTTTAAATAAGTGATTATGTAACCATGATTTAAACAAAAACGTTAACTTATATGAGACTAGAACCGTGAACCTCAGGTCAGCCGACAGCTAGTGGACGACGCCCTAACCAAAGCCGCAGTTGGTTAGTTGCCCCCAAAACTTCTTATTGAATAGTATTTAACAAATGTTACTGTCTAACACCTCTGTTTGGTCCCTACAAATCTGCATGCGAGCAATCTTATAAAAACCGAGACTTTAAAATGTGTTACAATGAAATTTCTGATTTGCAAATATAATTTAACATTGCACACAACAATAAACGTCGATAAAATGATTTAATAATTGTTTTGTCTTCCAAAAAGAGTCGTACTGTTAAGTGTTTCGGCATGTAAATGTCCATGTTGTATTTACATGATTATATTTAAAATTCGAGAATACATCTAGTATTAAATGCTGTCTGTTAAGCTCTTTCTATGACAATGGGTTTGGAGTTCAATCTGGTCTCTGGAGAAAACGTTACCAGCTATAAAGTACCAACTCTCTCCGGTGTTCTATTCTATTGCAATTATAACATATACTAACGCATCACGGGAATTTCCGCTATATATTGAAAATACTGCACACTTAATTCCATATATATTCCAAGGAAATCCCAAGATGTTTTGTAAAAAAAAAAAGGTTGCAGTTAGTTTGAGAAAGGACACAACTGTGATATTGTAGACGTTTTATCACAGTACACGTTGTAACAAGAAATCATAAATGTTTAAGAATTGAGCCGTTTCAGTACTGTACTTAACGTTAAAAATGTGCAAACTTTTGCATCCTAAGTTTGCGCCAAAAGCGTACTCTGTCAATAATGAAACATTGCAGGAGTACTGTTTGCTATGTTACGTGTAGTTTTAGAATTTTTTCCGAAACGAAAGATCTTACGTAGCCATGTATCATTCGATTAACAGAAGCATATTTTACATACAATATATAGCGGAAATTCCCGTGTCGCGTTTCTTTTTCCTTTCAGTATATAATTATCGTACACCCGATTAACAGAAAATTCGCGTTGGAAGCTGGTGTTTTGCTTTCATAATTTGACTTCTTGTGTAATATTAAAAAAGTTGAATTCGTCATAAATGTACAAGTGCAAACATTCTTAAACAAGCCTCTGTTGCTTTGTTCTGATAAGTGACCACGTCTGTATTATTATTAAAAGCATTGTTTGTTGGCTATGTTGTTTCTGGGCATCTTTGGCATGTTCTGCAATAACTAATCAGTTTAAAAATGATAACAAAACACTTATTCAATAATAAATCAAAGTTACTGCAAGAGATTAGATCGATTAATGTGTCTGCTACTGACCTCACCGCATAACAAAATAATCTCTACGAAGTATGTTTTTAATTACATCTGTACTTACCGATAAATTGATAAAACAGACGGATTTATGTTAACCCCTAACCCGCTATGTATATATAATGGACTGTTCTTCCTTTGAATTAAGACCATTCCATTTATGTAACAAAGGGGTGTTTTGGGGGGGGGGGGGGAAATGGCTGATCAGCAGCCGGACGTTGTAAACCCTTTACAACGGACGCAAAGGCTATTATAGTCGTGCTTAGCGGTCTATGGGTTAAATACTTTAGTGTCATTGGGGATTTATTCAAACTTGAAAAATGTCCTGCACTTAAAGGGAATGTAGCGACACAGCCAAACAAACTATATTATTGAGAGTTCTGAAAAATTTAGAAAAAGGTGAAAGAATTATCAAAATCGGATGATAGACAAAAAAGATATGACCATTTAAAGGTTGTTCTAAAACGAATATGGAAGCCGCCATTTTTAGAACTATGACGTCATAGTTCCATATTACCATATATGGAATATTGATAAGTATGATTTAAAATGAAAAAATTCACTACAAATGAATAAAAAAAATTACTGGTGATATAAATCATTATTGCCATTAAGTATTACATATTTTTTATACAGTTGATGTAATTTTTCCCCTATAAATCAGTAAATTTTCATATTTATAAATATTCCATATATGGTCATTTAGAACCGTGATGTCATAGCTTCCAAAATGGCCGCTTCCATATCCGTTTCAACAGAAACTTCAAATGATCATATTTTCTTTGTTTATCATCCGATTTTGTTAATTCTTTCACACTTTTTCAAGTATTTCAAAACTCTCAATAATAAAAATGGTTTAGTAGTGTCGCTATATACCCTTTAAATGGACTGGAGGCGCTCTTTAAGAAGTATGGATTTCAATCCATACACGAATAACACGTTAATGATATGTTTCAATTTCATATGCAATGTGCATATGCACTAATCTCGGTCCCATGACCAACTAATCTCGGCCCCATGATCAAATAATCTCGGCCCCCATGATCCATTAATCTCGGCTCCTTGATCCACTAATCTCGGCCCAATGATCCACTAATCTCGGCCCCATGATCCACTAATCTCGGCCCCATGATCCACTAATCTCGGCCCCATGATCCACTAATCTCGGCTCCTTGATCCACTAATCTCGGCCCCATGATCCACTAATCTCGGCTCCTTGATCCACTAATCTCGGCCCAATGATCCACTAATCTCGGCCCCATGATCCACTAATCTCGGCCCCATGATCCACTAATCTCGGCTCCTTGATCCACTAATCTCGGCCCAATGATCCACTAATCTCGGCCCCATGATCCACTAATCTCGGCCCCATGATCCACTAATCTCGGCTCCTTGATCCACTAATCTCGGCCCCATGATCCAATAATCTCTGCTCCTTGATCCACTAATCTCGGCCCAATGATCCACTAATCTCGGCCCCATGATCCGTGCAACTGAATTATTGTTAATGAAATATTTCGGTGAGGGAAAACTAGACGACTCGGCTAGTTTTTGTTGTATATAAATCAATAATCATTAATATTGATTTATAGGAGGCTTATTGGCTCTTATAAATTCTTGTTTAGTGCCCGTAGTACTTTATTTAAATAATATGCACAACTATAACCAATATTTAAATCCGTTTTAATTAATATTGATGAAAAACACCGTCTACATCAGATTTTTGTTATATCTTATTATGTCTCGTGTTTTTTGTTTTTTGTTTTTTTGTGAGAAAAAAAGGTATGTGGGCCTTTAAGTTTACTTTGAAGAAATGAAACACATACGATTCTACAAAACATGTATGCAAACATGAGTTTTGTATAAAGTTAATGCAAAGAAAACATATTTTATCAATAAAAATATGAACTAGACATTGGTGAAGGAATAGGGGTGGGGCAGTTGTAAGGGTAAATACTATTGTTTCCTCTCTTTTTACTATCGTATGGTTAGTTTTGTATCTTTAATAACTGGTTCAAACAAAAACAGAATGATTAAATTGTTAACAATGAACTTAATTTTCTATTTCAGCAACGGCTATTTCTTGACCTTGGCAAAGGTGTTCTTGACAACGCATGGCAAGGATACAACGCCGCCTTATTTGCATACGGGCAGACTGGTTCTGGTAAAAGTTACTCTATGATCGGCTACGGACCAAATAAGGGCATTGTACCAATCACGTGTGAGGAGCTGTTCAAAGTCATTGAGAGCAACACCGACAGCAAGAAACAATTGAGGGTATGTTTTGTATTGTTCATTAAAACAATTACTCAGAAATATTCGGTAATGTTTAAGGTGGGTTATAAAGCAAACACAACTAAACAAATAAAGAAAAACATAGAACATCAGAAAGATACATCCTTTATTAATTAAGTAAATATTACACATAAATCACGCAAAACGTTAAACATATGGATCTAAATGCTAATTTATTATAATCTGATGGCATACTCGTATTTAACTGTATTCAAATTAACATAACTGAAATATTCTACCTCATTATTAACCTGATACGTACATAAAGGACGTTCCATAAAAATGTTCTACTCCATTATTAACATTTAATTTCAAAATGTTAATTGACAACCTGTTTCGTTTTAAACATGAATACTCACTCAACAGGACAGCCGTAGTCGATAAAAAGATACGACATTTGTATTCATTTATAGTATACAACTATCTTCAACAATGGTTAAAACTATTCATTAATTCAAGAGAATGACTGTTGACCGAGACGAAGTCCATAGTCATTCCCGAGGATGAATGGTTAAAACTATTCATTCATTCTAGTTTCAAATGAGTTCTCTCGTTAAATAAAGTCTTTATTATTATTATTATTATTATTATTATTATTATTATTCAAGAGAATGACTGTTGACCGAGACGAAGTCCATAGTCATTCCCGAGGATGAATAGTTTTAACCATTGACTGAAGCAGAAGAAAATATTTATTTTATTATATATCATCAAAGTGAAAAGTAAGAAACAGTGTTAGGATAAATAACTTATTTTCATTAAAATGTTTAATATGGAAACAAATCTTTAACTATTTTCTTATTGACAATATAAACACATGTTATTAAAGAAACCAATTAGCGCAAACTCCACTATTTTGCTTACTTATTGCTTAGGTGTTTTACAAACACGATGTCACATTATGGAGAAGCGTTATATCATTCTCAGAAAGTACTATTGACCTACAAAAAAGACTAAAGACAGCAAAACGGGATTGAACCGGATAGGAAACGTTCTAAAGCTAGTAGTTCATACATTTATTAACTACTTTTAAGCCAATACAAACTACATATTTTAAATTGTATATTATAATTTCATTGATATAACTGACTTCTCTACTACATTTAGGGTGCGACAATTATTTAAACCAGTTACTGAAATGTATATTTGTTTTCATATTCCTGCGCCTGTCATTCCTGACGTGCAATTATTAAGTAATTCGATACCTGCACTAATTAAAGTTTTGTGTATTTAAATACGTACATGGTTACTGTACTACTATTACCGTGCAATCAATGATCCAACACTAAAAAACGTAAAATGTAATAACTAATAACTATAACAGTTATTGATCCGTCTAGATTTCGGATATGGAGGTGATAAAAAAGGTTTGACAGGCAAAACAAAAACAAACAAAAATATATATATTTTTTTTTTTTTTAAGAAAAAACACGTTCTCATCTTGTTAGTTTCACGATGTTATATAGACTTTTCAGAATTTAGTAGGGTCGGTGTGTGTCGGGCGCCGGATGCGCTCTCCCACACCACAGCGAGCGCCACACACACCTGGCCTTGAATTCACCAACCATTCTTGAGAATATTCTTAGACTTAAGCCCAAGTATGCAAATTTCAATCACAAATATTTCTATAAGTTTAAAGGATAAACGTTCATAAGAAGCTGCTATGTATAACTATGTTACATTCTGATGAATAGAATTCATACGATTGTTTATCTATGAAGGTCATGGGAATATTTATGAAGGTCATGGGAATATTTGTGACTTTAAGCTCAAGTATAAAAATAGTCTGAAGAATGGTTGGTTCCCAGCCGGATTTCACGCCTGTACTACAAATGCGGGTTTAACGAGTGGCCTAGAATTTTGAATTGGCTATTTAAACGAAATTTTACGGTATTTTCTTACGTTGTAAACAAGTAATAGTTAACACCTTTAAAACCATTACTGTCTGAATTAACATTCCATTTACATTCCTTAAGCCCTTTTTTCTTTCACAATTACTTAACTTGTTAGTTACACAATTCGGTTACAAAAGGGAACATACGGCTATTTATTGTGTGTTCATCCTATTTCAATAGTGGGTGTAGTTCGTTGGGGAAAAAATAATATAAAAATCACTTCACAGAGCTTGACGCGATAACGCTATAACACAATAGGTATACAACTCTGAATTATTGTAACAATAGTCTCTGCATGGGGCAAAACGCAATATTTTAAATGTGTTCCTGATCAATGAAAAGAATGAATGCAAATAATTCTCCCTCTAAGCAGGCGGTTTACAAGTAAAGCATTAAACGCCGACGTAGCATTAAATATGCATTAAATATGCTATGATTTTGGCAACAACTTTAAAAAATAAAATAATGGTAAGACACTTTCAGCATACACTTGCACTTAAAACTGAATAGAGTTTACTTAACTGTCAATAAAAAACTTTCTAAACTTGACATTTTTGATCAAGGACATGCATGTCTTAAAATGAATCGCTTAATCATGTATGTACCTTCATCTAAAAGGAAATGCGATAAGACACTAAACGTCTATGTTTCTTATCTAAATAAACACAACACTAAATGCTTCATACACTTATCGGGTTGTCTTCACCATTTCCCATTGTATCCCTCGACCGAAAATCTTGATGGGATCTTAAAAGGAATGTAGCGATACAGACAAACCGTCTATTATTGAGAGTTCTGAAAAACATGAATAAGGGTGAAAGAATTATCGAAATAGGATGATAAACAAAGAAGATATGTTCTGTTGAAACGGGTATGGAAGCCGCCATTTTGAGAGCTATGACATCACAGTTTAAAATGACCTTGTATGACATTTTATAAATTTGAAAAATTACTGATTTATAGGGTGGAAATGACAACAACTGTATGACAAATATGTATACTTAATGGCAAAAATTATATGATCAGTAAAGGGTTTTGCGTTCATTTGCAGTGTTTTTCTTTGCTTTAAATGTTATTTATCAATATTCCATATATGGTAATTTGAAACTATGACATTTTGGAACTATGATGTCATAGTTCTCAAAATGGCGGCTCCCATTTCCGTTTTAGAACAAGTATCAAATGGTCATATCTTTTTTTGTTTTCATCCGATTTTAATAATTCTTCACATTTTCAGTTTTTCAGAACTCTCAATAATAGAGTTTTTTGCTGTTCTGCTAAATTCCCTTTACTTTAATGGAAGTTGATACGACAAGACGGCGTTTGACATACAAACCTGAAGGTCTAGGTCCTACTTGGGTTCGGCGGTCTTATTGCATGCATACAAAGGGAATGTTTCTGTTCTCACTGAAAGCTTTCACTTAGCTGCGATAATTTAAACTGGGAACACATTGCCTCAAACACAAAGATTATTGTCTGGGCTCAAACGGCATTATACTTTATGTGTAAATATAGACAATGTGCACTCTGTAACCTTGTAGCCAAACGAGATTATAACTGAACAAATGCAAATATACGCGATGCATGTTCTATTTTCTTTCCATTCAGAAGTCTACTTATTCCTCTCACTTGCTAGAAACGACACGCTCCAACATGTCATACGACACGCGCATGTGCAAATCATTACTATTTTTTCAATTTTATAATTTATTCCTTATTCAAACTAACCGAAACATGAAGTGTTAAATATTCGCTGTATATTTACAAAGCATACACAATCATGGACACGGCGCAAGGTAAATATTGATAACAATCTAGATTCACACAAACCTTCAAATTTTCTTCAAATGTTCAAAATTCACACGTGCGCTGCCGCTAAGTTTGAACGATTGGAGAAATGATAATTCGATATAACATGATATTAATCTAAACATTTCGTTATGCATTTTAATTCCATGGCAGCAGAGATGACTCAGATGGCAAGTTGACAGACTAGTTAGTAAAAACCCACTTGTGACACCAGCTGTTGTTTTGCCACTGCAACCAAATTTTGTCATTCATGTTTTCCAGTTATTCTCAAATATTGTTAATTCCATTTGTCCACACCTCTGTACAGTACGCCGTCGAGACACAAGATCTCTGAAGGTTTAATTTTTTTCTTTCTAAATATTGTTATTCGTTTTCCAAAAGCGAGTTGTTATATTTCTAAATGTGTTAGATATTTGTTGATAAAAACTGGCACGTGTATAGCACGTGTAATCAAATATTGTTATTGTATGTTCTACTTGCTCCTTATTTCATTCTAACGTTATTTCGTGTTTTCTTGATTCGATCATTTTACAAAAGAACATATACCTTTTTTTACAAAACATATTGTTAGTCAGTGTTACACGTGATTTCCATTTCAAGGCGTTGTAATTCCACGTGTTACATGGTTCCCATTACAAACCATAGTTATTCCCAAGCCCTAGCTGTTTCCCTTTGCAAAACGTTGTTATTCCGTGCTTTGCGTGTTTCCCATTACATTTATATAATTGTTATTCTATAGTATTCGTGTTTCCCATTACAAAAAAAACCATTGTTATTCCATGTTATACATGTTTCCCATTGCAAGGTAGTGTTATATGATCTACATGTTTCACATTATACAGCGTTGTTATTCCCTTTTTTGCATGGTTACATAGCATTGTTATTTCATGTTCTGCGTGGCTTTGTGGTCCGTTATGCGCGGCTCCTGTTTAAAAACTATTGCGATCCAAATGTGTGTTTTCCCCCTATGCAATACATTTTTATTCTATGTGATTCGTGTGTTTTCCCCCTATGCAATACATTTTTATTCTATGTGATTCGTGTTTTTTCCCCCTATGCAATACATTTTTATTCTATGTGATTCACACTATCAGACATTACCGAGCCAAATAAAATCAAACCTAGGTGTGGCAGGGCTGTGTGGTAGTTGGTCTGCAGTGGAATGTTGAGCATGCGTGTCCGGAGACAAGCTACTGGTTCAACTAAAACATACGTTATTGCAGAAACTAACCCTTAATCGTAAAATTACACTACAAAACATTTTACCAAAACTCTATCTAAGTGTTCAGGTCGTACTTAAAATGCCCGTGATTGAAATGAATTATGAGTTGGTAACTGGGTTGGTAACTCTTAATTCGACTCTCCCGTTTTGGAGTTTGGTCTGGTTAGTTAAAGCTGTGTGTCTATAGAGTTTGGATTCTCAAAAAAGGTATATTCATACCTCGGCGTCGGAAGGATAGCTACTTTAAAGGAAATGTGATATAAAGAGCTTTACAAGATCGCCTAACATATGAATAAGAAATACAAAACGAACATATCGAGGGGTGAGTGGAAAATTGTTTTAACTGTATATAAATAAAGAATAAGATACGACAGTTTACACTATGTCCTCGATATGTAACATACTCTGCACAGTTGTAAAGGTACGTTTTTGCGTGCATTTGTATCCTACTTTTCTAGGTACATATATAGCTATGCTATGAGTGTGTGAATGATGAATGAATCATTTACATATATAAATAAGGATATCATATGTATATATAAATAAGGATATCATATGTACGTGTATGTTTCCTACGCCTAACACACTGTAGCGGCGTCTGCCTAACACATGGTAACTACATAAACATGCCTAACAAATATACCTATACATCAGTTTGCTAAGAATCAGAAATACATGTAGTGACATTTTAACACATCGTGCCAATTATTCTGCAGGTGCTATTTAGCATGTTGGAGATTTACAATGAACAAGTACGAGATCTGCTGGTGAAGGAGAAACAACCACATGGAGGTCTCAAAATAAGACAGAACCCCAAAACAGGATTTTATGTGGAAGGTCTTAAGGTGAGCTCATGCACATTTATTGTTTTGCAATGCTTTACTGGTCAGTGTTTTCTTCAGACGAAACATCGATATAACTGTCAATATCAATATTCGGGTAGTCATTCTGGGCTTGCTAAGACCGTATCATGCATATGGCACTAACAGACGCCAGTCGGCTGACCGAGGCTAACTATTCGGGTAGAGATAGCAATAATCATAAATTAAATAGGGGATAAATTAAATAGGGGATCATGGTAGATTTGTAATATATTTTACGTTCAAAACTATCAAAACTCCAAACACTTTAAGTCTCGTGTTGCCACTGACCATCATGCCCTGGCATTAATATAACTAGACAACTGTAGAGCATGCGGTCTTTATATGTATATAAATTAAGTGCGTGTGGTCTATACATCTCTAGAACTAGATACGGGGAATTCTGGCTATATATACATATCTATAAAACTGAATTTCTTGATTTTGTTATGCCCTTTGCTCAATTTTATTTGAAATCATTGCGAAGAACATAGACAACCGGCTCAGATGGTTCTCTTGCATGTGTAAGTTACCATATAATAAGTGAAGAGTCTATCAATTCAATATTTTAGCAAGTGCCTGTGCGTGCCTACAAGGAGATAGAAAAGTTGATGGAGTCTGGGACAATTAACCGAACGACGGCGTCCACCAACATGAACGCCACCAGCAGCAGGTCACACATGGTCATCACTATACGCTTTGAACAGGTAAGAAATAAACCATGTGTTCACCATGCACTTGGGAGGAGGAGGAGGTGATGGTGGTTGTGGTGTGTGTGTGTGTGTGTGTGTGTATGTGTGAGTGTGGAGGTGTGTGAGTGTGGGGTGGGGGGTGGGGGGGGGGGGTCTTTTAGTCAAAATTCTAAAGAGGCAACTTCTTCGGTGTACCTCAGCGTAGCTACGGGCCTGGGCCCTGTTTTATTAAACATCTTGCGATAAGTCTCAGATGTTTAAATATTTCACTTTTTCACCTAATCATTCAATGTAGACACTTATGTGTGCACGTATTGAAGAAATATCACATGTATAAGAAAATGAAATGAAATCACGTTTATTTGGAAACTGCAATTTATAATAAAGCATTTAAGAAATTGATTTACGATCAAAATGGTCGTAAGTTGTTTCATAAAACGGGGCCCTGATGTGTTTGCATTTCTCTAAACATTATGAGAACTGAATACTAGTATTGAGTAAATAACGATAATAGTTACTGCACATTTTGCAGCTTATTGTATTGAACTGGCTTTTCCCCGCCAGTATTATATGTAATGTATACGTTACATGTTTCGATAGTAAAGGAACTATATAAGCAACTGTCTTGTTTCAAACCCCTTTTCAAATTATGTATAATGTACACCTGTAATGTGTGTATACTTTTTAGAATTAAAATAAGTTTGGCTTAACCTTCCTGAACATTGACTTCAATTTGAGAGATGTTTTAACCATTTGCTACATCGACTACTTAGCTTATTTGATAACCCTAAGCGCAGGTCGTAGTATTTATCTATATTATAACCTAAATGAAGAAATGTATCTCTTTATTAAATTGTGTCACTTGTAAATTCATAAAACGTATACATCTTTGAAATCGCATACTTATGACAGATTAATATATTCTATGAGAGTATAAGGTAATTATTGATTAAATGATAAATGATTGCCTTTAATAACACACCCCGTGAATCTAACAACTTGGCATTCATAAAACGCATAGCCGTGTATCATTTGACACAATTCATGTGATTTATTCTTACTTCCGTGCAGGGAAATATTCTCAACCGTCCACGGATTGAAAATTAAATTACAAATCGAATCTAAAATATTTATAACTCAATATGTTTATTTGTAATTTAAATATTAGACATATTTGCCATGGCGGTAACTACTTTTCCCAAACATTCAATGATTAAACCTTTGAGTTTAAACTCTTTGGATATGACACCAATATTAATATAGATAAAAGGTATTAAACAGAGATCTTATTACAAATGATATTTTCTGCTTTCATATAAATCTATATCCCATTCAGATAAAGTTATATTCCTTTCAAACGAAGTGATATCCCTTTCATATAGTTATATCCCATTCAGTTAAGAGTTATATCATATTATATGTTACAAGTTTTAAATGTAACGAGAAAGGAAGCAAAACCAGGACACAAAATGTCACAAATTTATTTACATAAAATAGTCACTTACAGAATACACACATCCAGTTTTTCATTAATATCCAAATAAAATTATCTAATGTTCTTTTAATTCACATTAGCAAGTGTCTCTTTAATCCAAAAGACTAAGTATCTATTTAATCGAAAACAGTAAGTGTCCCTTTAATCCAAAACAATAAGTGTCCTTTTAGTGTAAATTACCAATATTTCTGGTTTAGTCCAGATATCCAATTTAACTGTTATTATGAATGAGCACAATATGTATTAAATCCTTTCACAATTATATTTTCTAAAAGCATCCAAATCTAAATTAACTTTCATAAAGAAGACTGAAACTGATCTCAACTCAGCTGCTGGACTGCTCTCAGAGTATGTCTATATACCGCCCAAAGATTGTTCCAAAAGCTTCCCCACTAATATAGTCCAATGAAAACAGTCCAAAATTCATCACAAGTGAATTTGCCCAATGAGAACAGTCCAAATTTCATCATAAATGAATTTGCATACATTGTAAACATGTTTACATCTATGCTATTTTTAACTTTCTTCAAGGCCAAATCAGCCAATGCAACATGTACATACCGAGACACATGCAACAATACATGTAAACATTTAGCTATAGGTAACATATATGACAAAGTTACATACCATTCATATAAAGGCATATTCCATTCAGGTACAATTATATTACGTTATATCTCGTTTAGATAACTTTATATCCCATTTCTTCCATTCTAATAAATCATGAATATATATATACTCAATGTATCGTGTATTTGTATTGGCACCGATTTATTTTCCATCCTCCAATACCTTTAAGCTACAAAAAAAAAGTTATTATATCCCATATGGTTGTTCTAAATATCCCATCGATCCCATCGAAAGTTTGTTTCTAAACATGTTTCAAGGATCGCAAGTAGTTTGAGTAAAATATAACACACATGTTTGTCATGTCAGTAAACTTTCTAAGTAAAAGAACTTAAAAAGTATCGCTTCCGGTCTGCTCCTTTTATTTTGCCATTGCATACATGCATACGTCGTACATATAATTAATAAAGCATGTTTAAACAAAAGCGTGTTTCTTAAGATGTTGCTAAATAAATCCCGTTGCTAAATATACCAATGCAGTGATGCTGATAAATATACCATCGAAACGGAATCAATTCTAAATATCCCCTCGAAAGAAATGTTCTACCCTAAACGCAAATGTAAACCAAACATTATGGCAAGTGATTCATTTGTATCTCTCAGGTGATCGTCGGTGACACTGGACAGAGTAATACTAGAAGCAGTGACATAAATCTGGTAGATTTGGCGGGGTCGGAGAGGGCCGACTCCACGGGTGCCACCGGGGACAGACTTAAGGAGGGTTCAGCAATAAACCAGAGCCTATCAACCCTCGGTAATGTTATAAGGTATGTTGTTTCACCAGCTTTGTCGCAATACAAGTGTTATTACTAAAGGCGTACCAACATACATACGCTGTACACTAATTTGCAAAAACAATACAAACGTTTTTAGTACTACAAGATACTAGAAACCTAGAAATTTATCAACATACCATGCATGTAGGATTCTGAGAGATACTACTTTCTGAATTATATTTAATGTATTAACAGTACATATTTCTTGATATGTGTCAATAGCAGTACCACTGTGTTTATTATTTAACATCTGTATCCCCCCCCCCCCCCCCCCCCCGCACCCCATCCCTATATAATTAATACATGCACATTTATATATTATAAGTGCTCTGGCAGACGTTTCCATGGGGAAGAAGCGAGTATTGGTACCCTACCGTGATTCCGTTCTCACCAAACTGTTACAGTCGGCACTGGGAGGTAACAGTAGAACCATTATGGTACGTTTTAAACAGACTTTTCCACATTTATAGTTGTGTGTGTTTTATTTTAAATAAAACTCATTGACCAAAGTATGTATGCAAGTCGAACAGGAATGTAGCATTCACAGAACATTGTCAACAAAAAACAGGCAATCAAATCACACAACAATTACAAGCAAAGCATTGGAACGGTTATTGGCAAACAGGCCGCTGTGGGTTTACACCAGGTTCTAGGGTACACCAAACTTCACTCTGACCTTTTGTCATACCAGTTAAACAGGACAGAGTAAATAAAGAAATCCCCGCCTGTCTGTATTCTATTAGCTTACAAACTAGGCAGCAAAACCCACATCATTAATAAGCAATTTAAGTATAACAGAAAGATGATCATGTATATATGAATATAAAAACAAGCACTTGAAAGCAACAAAGCAAGTACTCAGTGACTTTGCAGAATCCAGAGCAACAAGAGAATACACTATTAATGGCAAGAAATAAGATTGAATTGAATTGAATTGAATGTTGTTTAAAGGCTCATCAACACAATATAGGTTATTTAGAGCCGCCCCAGAGAGTGGGGAAGGATACATAGGAATCCTGGAACCTGTCCTACTCTTATTATCGAATAGATTCCTGTGGTTCTTTAACGTGCTCGGAGGATAGACCGATACACGGGACCGCCCGGTTTACGTCCCCATCCGACGGAAAGTGTCTTGCCCAAGAACACACCGACGGAACTCAGTGGCACCACGGAGGATTGAACCCGGGGCCTCCGGTTACAAATCCGTCGCTCTACCGACTGCGCCACGCCAGCCTAAGATTGAAGACAGTACAAAGACCTTTAAAGGTTTTAAAGACTATTTTACAAGACGAAAACACATACATATTTAAAGAGTTTAAGTGTTACAATTAATGTTGTAATGTTGTAATCAAATAGTTCTGATGGCGCAATTCATATTGAGGCTCAAACATTGTATGTTATAACACCCACCGCGAATTTATAGCTTTTTTAAACATAACATGTATGAAATTGATTTTATTCCGACTGTATATATTACAAATATATTATATAGCTTTGAGATAATAACAGATACAAACACTGTTACTGCATAACATGGGGTCAAATAATGACAAATATCTACCCAATTGTTTACATGTTTGCTTCAAATGAAAATCAAGTCCTTCTCATAAGTGCGCGAGTCGAGTACTTAAGGGCAGATTAAGTAAACGCCTGCGCCATAGCATACACTCACACTATTGATTGATACAAATGATGTCCATGAATAAACAAAGGTGATACCTATGCATGCGTACATAGATGCACCTATGTTACTATATATGCAAGTCGTCCGTTAAATCATGATTACATCATACCTCCGGGAGTCTAACGGGCAGATTGCACGCACGTTGTGTTTATGTATTCAGTGGTCATGAACTCTGTTTGGTGTACTGGTACATGAATAATTAAATACCTATTTGTTGAATCGATAAAATATGTACGAGTTATGCGGTCAAAGGTGTTATTTATGTACACACCATGCATCTTTATAGCCATTAAGGCTGCCCAATATTTCCTAAGAGTATCGAACGCTTTATTTATTTGAAACTAGACAAATGCAGTGCATTATCTTGTACAATAAATTATAAATCATAATCATAATAATAATAATTTCTTTATTTAACGAAGGTTAAAACACATCTGCTATAACAACTAACAACTATAGGATATTGTTCTGGTGTTCCAAAATAAAAAACGCAATATAGGGAAATTATAACAGTTTATGCCACCCAGGAGTTTGGGAATGCCCGGATCATTGCACCACTGCAACTATCCGTGCACGGGTCCTACTCACTCCTTTGTTTAACAACAGATACTCGGGTTAGTATTTTGATTTCCATATCCCTTATTAGGAGCCGGCTTGCCCAGTGGATAGCACGGTAGACTTGAAATGCAGAGGACCCGGATTCAAGCCTCACCGGCTTTTCTGGTGCGGACGTAATTCGGACGGTCCCATGCATCAGAGACTATCCACCGAGTACGAGGGTCATTCAATAAGTTCTGTCACTAACGCGTTTTAACAATTATGTGCTCGTTGTGAGTATTGATGTTTGATACCAAATGAAAGAGAGTTTCAATACCATTACATTGATGATAAAATGAATGCTGTATCTTTTGTGTGACGAAAGTTATGGAACATTTAATACACATCACTTATACATACTGAGGCATTTTCGTCCTGAGTGTTTTCTGGTATGTTAATTGTTACTTTTTTAAATGCCTGTTTCTCTTTAAATATTTTTCGAAGACCTTTGAAATTTCTCATATATTAACAGTTATATCTGTGCATTACAAGATTCAGAATTTAAGCATGGTAGATGAAAAGGCATTGTCTTAGAAACTATCATTTTAAGCTGACATATAAAATTAATTTAATGATAAATGGACATTTAAATGGAAGGGCAGTCTTCTGAAATAGTGTTTTTGGATGATCAATAATTTCACTAAACATTGTACAAAATTCTACAATAATGTGTTGAATATGAAATTTAAACACTGAAGGACTTGGATTTGTAAAAAAATATGAAAACATATTAATACTATGAGAGTAATTACGACATTTAAAAGATATTATAACATGTCCGTAAACAAAATGAAGAAAATCAGTGTTATTTCTGCTAAAATTAAGGGATATGCATTCACTCATATCTGTTTTGCAGCAAGAACTTTCCGAATTCTCGACAATCATTTTCATGGATTATGGTCAAATAACAACAGATGGCGTACAAGAAAATTTAAAAGCATATAATTATTCAAATAATTTTTACAACGTTTTGTAACAAGGACGTTTTCAGAGATTCCAGTATCCAAAATGTGTGGTAGGGGGAGGTAATTCAGGGGTATAAATAACCGGATTTTTTTTTTCATTTTTGTTGTGGAATTTAAGAGAGCGAACCCAGTAGTACTATAAATACACTACTTTATATCAGTGTAATATCCAGTTCAAAGGATATATGCCTAGTGACAGAACTTTTTGAAGCACCCTCGTACGTTATGAACCATATGGATATTAGAGTGGGGTAAGGTTCCCGGAATCCTATTTATTCATTCCCTCTATATAAGGCGGCTAATTTGTCGATGAGCCGTTAAACAAAAACCAATCCAATTCAACATTTCCGAGCGCTACTCTTATACCTGTATACGTCTGTAATTATTGTAATGTTCTGTCGTCTGTGAGATTTTCAAAATCTTCTTTTAAGTATGGGAATATGGTCATGTTCGTGTTGTGTGCATTTGAAATAATTATAAACAAGAAAGGGGATCACCCGAACTATTTCTTAAATCACGTGGAACGATAACACATTTCAGTTGAAGTGGATGGGCACACATACGTTTCGGTCAAAATCCGAATTCCGATTGACTTCAAACGTTTTATCAGGTTTTGATTTGCTACAAATCAAATCCTGCGGTCGAATCACTCAAATACGGGTTAGACTATACGTTTAATTCTGACGGGTTTGTTTATTTGTAAAGTCCCCCAAAACAGGTAATAAATGTCGGCGTACATTATTAAATACTCTTTATTAAAGTTCATTCAACTACATTATTTAGGGTATCCGTGTCCTAGATAGTAAAAAAAATCGTCTAAAACTTGTTCGCTTCTCATCCATGCGGGTTCGAATCCCATGGGAGCTCAACTTGTCAAGGGATAAAGTGTCGATTCTTGCAGATGCCGAGAGGTATACAGTACTGGTTATACCCAAGACAAATGGCGTGGTCTGCCTCTACCACAAAAAATCGACCGTCATATATGGCTTAAAATGTTCTAAAAATGACGTAAATGCCATTTAAACAACAACATCAACTAGATTGTTAATTCATCAAATGTGAAGTGATTTCTAAAACAAAAAGGCCGATATTAAGTGACTTTATATATATAATAAACCACAATGCAGTATATATGAAGTATGGTTTATTTATAATGCATAATGCAGCATATCTGAAGTGGTTGCCAAACAAATAACATTGAAATAAGGAAGTACCTATATTTATAGACACCATAAATACTAGTAGGGTGTCTTTATAGTTTAATAAGTACCCTCTTATAGTCAACAATATGTTAAAACAGCCCTTGTGTTTGATTGATGTAAATCAACAGGAGTTTGTTCAAAGACATATTTAGGTAAAAGTTCCTGACATTTGTAATACACCCACCATACTATTTAATCAAGAATTTAATCTATACTGAAAGGAAAAAGAAACGCATAATCAAAAAATTGCCTATGCTACACTATTATGCACACATAATTCCACGTAATATTCCAGATATATCTCAAAGTGTTTTGTATAAAAATGGGCTACAAATAATTACAGAAAGAACAACTCTTTCATGTAGTAGAACTTTTAATTAAAGTATACGTTGTTACACAAAATTCATAAATGTTGAAGTTTCGCTTGAAATAGTCAAGATATTTCAGTATTGTGTTTAGTGTTACGAGATTGCAACGTTTAAAGCCTGAGTTTGCTCACCTGCTTGAGCCAAATGCCCATTCTGTCTATAATGAAACTTTAAAGGAGTAACCATTGGTTCGGTGCTGTTTAAACCTTCTTTCCGAAAGAACAGGCCTAACGTCGCCCTGCACCATTCCATTAGCAGTAGCATATTAAACATACAATATTAGCGGAAATACCTATTATGCGTTTCTTTTTCCTTTCAGTATAGCAATCTCAACCAGTGATAGTATACACATCTGGTACTTATTGTAGCATTTTTCAATAAGGATCGTCTTTGTATTAAATGCATCTAACAATTGATGGAGACAGTCATGTTCCTGTTGTGATTTTTCCCCCAACAATTGCTACAATCAACTACAAATAAGCACCTCCATGGCCGTTATAGTAAAGACGCTGCGTCTAAAACGTTCTTGTCTGTCAACGCTACGCGACATACAACATTCGACATACGACATTCAAAAACATCCTTCAAAGCGAATGTCGTTTCACGCGACATACATCGACATACATCGACATTCACTTTGAAGGATTTTTTTCGAATGTCGAATGTCGTGTGTCGAATGTTGTATGTCGAATGAAACGACATTCACTTTGAAGGATGTTTTCGAATGTCGAATGCCTAATGTTGTATGTCGAATGTTGTATGTTGCGTGAAACAACATTCACTCACCTTGATTTTTTTTTTAGAATGTCGTATGTCGTATGTCGAATGTCGTATGTTGAATGTTGTATGTCGAATGTTGTGTCGCGTGAAACGACATTCACCTTGAATGTTGTTTTTCGAATGTCGTATGTTGGGCCAACTTCCCGCATTGTTCTGGGACTGTTTACTAACCATTCCGTATCGCTTAACGGACTGTTTAGGTACATTAAATTGATAGTAGGCCTATACTAGAGTGCTATAACCGTTCCATGGCGGTTAACGTTTTTTGTTGTGTTTTTTTTTGCTGTCCCAGCAACAAGGAACATGCGCCCTTGGGAACATCCCCATCAAAAATAAAGCGTTTTGTTTGTAAACTATTTATTTCCCAACCAATTTTCAATACTAAGGTATATTTCTTTACCATTAAAAGTTCTAGTTCCAATGATATCTAATGTGTACATATTGTTACATTGGCTCATGTTAATGCTGAAATAGCTTTGGCTGAAACAAGCGCACTGAACAATAGTTATGCTTTTTTAAAGGAACTAACTCGCCAAATAACGGCAAAATTACAAAACCCGTTTACCCAAACTCTATCTAAGTGTTCAGGTCATATAATAATATGTGTGTGCCGATTAAACGTATAGATTTACGGGTTCTTAAAATACCCGTAATTTAATAAGCGTAAAATTATTTATTAGTTGGTAACTCTTAATTCGACTCTCCGGTTTTGGGGTTTGGCCTGGCTGGTTAAAGCCGTTTACATTGTGTCTATAGTGTTTGGTTTCTCAAAATAAGTAAGTTATGTATATAACTCAATGTTTTCTAAGCACCAGTGTTTCAATTCGACATTTTACATAAATAGCCTAAAACCCTACAACAAAATTTATTTTACGATTACTTTATGTGAAATTCACTATTTTATTGACAACAATTGATTAGAAAAAAAAGTTTCTTGTATATATTTTGCATGTCACCATACAAAATATAGTTTCGCATCTGGGTTCAAAATAAGACGAAACGGTGTTGGTGCTAAGCAAACGTTGAGTAGTATACGTACCTGGTCGTCTGTAGGTTTAGAAACTTTGTACATATTGAATTTTGTTTAACGGCTCATCATCACGGTATAGGTTATTTAGAGCCGCCCCAGAGAGAGGGGAAGGATACATAGGAATCCGGGAACCTGCCCTACTGTTATTATCGAAGAGATTCCTATGGTTCTTTAACGTGCTCGGAGGATAGACCGATACACGGGACAGCCGGGTTTACGTCCCCATCCGATGGAAGAGGCTAAGGGAAAGTGTGTTGCCCAAGAACTCACCGACGAAACTCAGTGGCACCACGGATGATTGCGGTGTACATATGTTGTAAATGGAAAAAAAGAAGTGGCTGTTGATGGCAGGATTGGGATTTCAATGTTCTGTATTCTTTATGATACTCCGCTAACGTACTACTTTAATTATACTTGTTTTATATATATATTCCTCTTCAAAATTATGAGGCCCTCCCAGGGGGTCCATGTTCCCTTTTTCCCTGAAAATATGACCCAATGTTCCCTCGTTCCCCAAAAATATTTTGCTTTGTTTCCCAAACACATTTTTTCAAATGTTCCCTTGTTCTCCAAAAATATTACCAATAACAGATAATGTTCTCTTGTTCTCTAAAAATAAATGGTCATGTTACTCAAAACCCCTGGGAGACCCTCAATTATAAACTGATTTACAGTTTCTTTCTTGTCACCTACCCATAAATACAAGTCTTTGAAGATGTGTGTGGAATTATTTAAATGAAATATTGACTGCTCGATTGTATTTGCATTTAAGCATTTATCACGCAGTTGGTAGAGAAAATAAATCTCCGATTTGACACTCCTTTGTTCCAGTTATAAATTTATAAATTCACGGGACCTTTTAATATACAACATACTTAATCCCTGAACAAAAATTGCAAATATTTATTGCTCTTCAAATTTCTAGATTTAGACCATAACATATCTTCGCTTATTGGTTCTTACTATTTAATAAAACATTTTACCTCAACAAACATGTGCTGTATGGTCTATCTATGCCAGGCGAGGGAACTAAGTGAGCCCTGTTGCATCCTGTTTTCATAGTTAATTTTTGTTTTATTGTAAAACAAGTTTGAACGTACAAAGTCGTAATGTACAAATAAGACGAATACATATAAAACATTTCATCAAACGTTCTGACTAATTATGCAAATCGTGTGGTTTAATGCGCCCTGTTGCTTCCTGTTTTTATATATACCATAATGTAGGCAGTTCTTTTTTTCTCTCTGTTTATATCTCGTTTTATATGTGTGATGTCATGGTGCAGAGTTAACGTATTTACTACATATGTAAGAGGACATATATTCTTTTTCTGTATATTATAAACAAATAATTGCATTATCATATGATAATCATATGATTCTTGATTCTCATATGATTCTTATACTAAAGGAGCCGCATACAATTCTCATTTAAAAGGTTTCCTAAACAACTGTTTTTAAAACACACATTTTCATAGAATTTTCCTGAACAAAATTGTTTGGCAACTTTTGGATGATTTTCATATGATACGTATATGCTTCTTATATACAAGGTTTTATATTAGAATCATGTACAATTATTTTATATAAGTATCATATAAATAAAAGGTATCATATGAGAATCGTATAAGAATCATAGGATACTTATATGTGGCAAAACTGGAAGTGCGTAACATATGTATATATATATATATATATATATAACACATATAGCACTGGTATATAACACATATAGCAATGGTACAGAGTTAGAGGGGCTGAATTTATTTTTTAAAAAAATATGAAAAGCTAAGGAATTATCAGTTTAAAACGTGAAATGGTTCAAAGATACAGATTGAGCATTAACAATTTTCTCAGATAAAGCGCAATAATTAATGATTATAAAGTATAACAGTTTCCCCCAAGTTGACTGTCACGCCGACGTTGCAGTGCATTGCGGGTTGTTTTTTTTACTGCCAAGTTTAAAATAGCTAATCCTTTCGCGTAACTATAGTTACGAAATACCTTCTTTGGGTCTTTCATTGTACGGTGTTCATATTTATTTATTTCGGTGGTTTATAGCTCACTGAGTTTATTTTTTCAATTTAATACAGAAGTAATGGTATGAACAATTCTAAGAAATACCAGTC
Organism: Cyrtodaria siliqua; assembly: GCA_037043455.1. Taxonomy (NCBI): domain Eukaryota; kingdom Metazoa; phylum Mollusca; class Bivalvia; order Adapedonta; family Hiatellidae; genus Cyrtodaria; species Cyrtodaria siliqua. Next base: position 73,023 of record JAWPHD010009777.1, on the reverse strand, counting down.
GTGAAACATTTCCTTTCACCGGAACGTATTTTAACACTATTGCAGATTGCTGCCCTTAGTCCGGCCGACATCAACTATGATGAAACATTGTCCACTCTCAGATATGCTGACAGGTAAAACACATACACCATATTAAATTGATTGCAATGTTATATGTGAGAACTTTTGGTTGGAATCATGCTCATAGACACGTTCTGTTTTGTTTGGGAAAATAGAAATAATGTCTCAAGAAATTATCCTAAATACACCATTCTAATAAAAAAACCGTTGCAAAATAGCCCGTATTTTATTTTGCTTCATGAATTAAATTGAAATGGATTTTATAGTCGAATCAACAGTTGAGGTCATACGTCGACTTTCCAGCTTACATTGGTGGAGGAAGACCACAAGTGCCCGTCAGGGCAATTTTGGTACCCGGACGGGCTTTTGGGCAGAACCACCGACGTTCCGCAAGCCAGCCGGTAGCTTCCTCAAAGATTCATGCTCTGCTCGATTGAAAACAATTATCTCATAATAGATTTGCATTACGAGTTTCAGTTATATTCAGATGTATCTGACATTGACGTGTTAGCATGCCTAAGCATTGTATAAGCATGTTATAGGCTCTTTCTTTCGTTATAATCCTTTAATATGTTTTGTCCACTGTATAGATGCAATATTTAAAACATTTGAAACATAAATTTGTTTAAACAAATAAAACAATTAAAACCATGTCGTCTGTGAACAGAGCCAAGCAGATCCAGAATAAAGCGGTTGTGAACGAAAGTCCCACGGATCGTCTGATTAGGGAACTGAAGGAAGAAAATGCCAGATTGATGGCCATGTTGAATAAGCAAGGAGGCGGAGATACGACAGGTACGGTGGGGTTGTGTAATAAGACTCCGTAGTCTAGGGGCTAGCAGTTTCGTGGTGTAGGGATTAGCAATTTCGTAGTTTAGGGGTTAGCTGGTCCGTAGTCCTGGGACTCCATAGTCCAGAGGTTACGAGTTCGACCCTCGTCTCGCCAGTCTTTCGGGTGAGACTTTTAACGCCAAGAACCCGTATATATATATATATATTCAGTCGATGCACTTACGCATTTTATCTAATATAGTTTAGAGAATATTGAAATTGTTTTAAAACGAAATAAAAATATTACGTTTTTAAAGGAGCCCGTAAATGAGCAAATTTAATATTACAACGCTAATCAAGCCACCTGGTACCGGCTTAATTGAAATTGTAATTTAGTACCGTCCCACAGATTGGCTAACTTTTTTTTTTGCATACCGGATTTGTCTGTGTGTAATAAATAAACATGCAAAACGTTAGTAGTTGGCGACGTCAACGCGCAGAATGTAAATAATAATTATGCAAGAAAAAGAATCATGGGTATCCGGTTTCCAACCCTCGATGTAACTGTTTTAATCGGAACCTCGGCAGAGAACCTCGGTTCCGATAAAAACAGTTATACCTCGGGTTGGAATTCCCTATCTTCATCGGATACCCATAAAATATTCTTATAGTCTAGATCAACACCCTACCGACAGTAATTAAAGATTTCTATACTCAGTTTAATACGTTGTATATTAACATATCGTCGGAACCACGTTATTACGTTATCCTTTATCAATCAAACGTTCCGACGATGTTTTACAGACTCGCAATATTAGCGTTCAGAACTAAAGGATGTTGAACCTATATGTTTCTGGCATCATATAACAATCACCCTGTGCAGTATGCCATATGTAGAGGATCTTACATGAGTACTCATGCATTTTTGAATTTATTAAACGAGTTGGCAAAATGATATAATGCGCGGCTCTTTCCTAGCATTATATCATTTTTTCTAACGAGTTTAATAAATTCAATAATGAATGAGAACGCATATTAGATTCTATTTATCACATAACTCACACATCGACTTTTTATTGCATTTTGCCCATAAACCGTGGGAATTGGATCATAGTCGTTATCGATTTTTTTTCACAGCGCATACTACGCTTATTTGCATACTTATATAACTAATGGTATATCGAAAATATAGAATGGTGTTATTCCACTCCCACACCGTAAGTTATGTGATAAAGCAACATATTCGTTATATTATACAAACTTGTAATAATTTGTTAACTAGATGCAGATATGCCCGACCTAGGTAGGTACATGCACCGTTATAACGCATGGATTCAGCATATTGTTATAATAAAGATTTAATTCGCACGTATATATAGTATAAGTAATCTAGTTGTGCGCCTTGCTATTATAGTTGTGCTCCTCGCTATTATAACTAAGTATGTTTCCTTTGATAACATGCATGAATATAACATTGTCATACTTGTCTAAAGATAATACCTCTGCTGTTTTACTAATATATGTAAACTGTGTTGTCTGTTCATATCCTAATTTCAGTACATTTCCTTTCATACATGCTTTCTAATTGATGTTATTCCTTTGTGCGAGTAAGAAAATGTCGATTCTTGCTGATGGTGGGAGGTATACAGTACTGGTTCTACCCAGGAAAAATGGGGTGGTCTGCCTCTTACCACAAAAATAATCGACCGTCATATACGGCCTAAAATAACGTAAAACACCATTCAAACAAAACAAATCCCTTGTGCGAGAAAAGCAGACGACATGTCTGTCTTTTGATTTGTTTGATGAATAAGTTATACACTTTCTGTATCTTAAACGTCTGCTAAATAGGTCATTTTTTAATCTGTATAACCATATCACACATATAAACTCTTCTTTTCTCTAAAATCTAAATAAATCGGGTTTTCGTCGGTAAATATCGATTATCGAGCGATAATGTAGGTTTATCAGGCTAAAATCGTTTTAGAGCTAAAACCGGTTTAAGGTAGTAGTTGTTCATTCCCCTTGATTTAAAATACCAACAACTCCCAAGTAAATTAGCGTGGAAGATATCAGTATCTAAAGCTATCAAACAAAGGGAAACTTTACTATGGCAATCCCGTATATTTTCCGATAACGATTTTTGCTTATTTCGTAAAATTCATACCTCAATTGAACCATCAATCGTTTGGAAATTAGCTAAATCTCACTCTGATCATTACCGTGCTCATGCTATTGCTAAAGTTTGGGCTCATACACCTCAGAAGACAGAGAGCAGATGCCCTGTTTGTACTCTTCTGTGTAACGATACATTGTATCACGCGCTAACTGCGTGTGAAATGTTCAGTGCCATAAAGCTGAACTTTCTCAAAGAAGTTCAAAATAGTTGTGGACTTGAAACTAGAAATGAATTAGAGTCTTGCGACTATGAATCATTCCTGGTGAAAGTTATTAGTGGCCGATGTGTGTCCTTGCTAAACAGAAGCCGTCCTAACATGTACATATTCACAAAAGTGGCATTTAATTATGTCACCAATTGTGTCTCAGTCATAGCTTAAAAAAAAGAAGAAAAGAAACGTATGTGTTAATCTGTGGTTGTTGTTTTTTTTTGTGTTTTTTTTATTAGCAAATGAGCGTTACTAGCATTACGTTTGTATATGGATATGTATGCGTAAAAAATCACCATTGATTTGTTTTGTCACTGACATGTATTATAATATGTTTTCAAGTCTCACTATGTTAATTATGTATATTGTATGTAATATGTGATTGTTTTCAAAATCTCCTGTAAGGAGGAAATAAAGATAATGAATGAATGAATGAATTACAAATTGGCTTAGTTTGACCGACCAATAAGGACGTAGCTCGGTTGAGAACTGTTCGCACGGGAGTCAAGTCAAGGTTGTAAAGCATACTATAGTCTCAAAGTATGTGGTACAACTGCGCTATGTTTATATGCAAGTTAAAAATGTTACACACGGTAAAATGGAAGTTTTCAATGAAAGTAAGGCGTATTTGCATATATAAATCAGTCTGTAGTGTTTACTGTCATTCTTCTATCCCCTGCAATGAATGAGTTGATCAATATCGACGTTGTTCGAGTATAAACGACTCCAAGGTCGACACATATCTCAAGGTATAAAACGGACTGAGTTGTGCGAATGCTACGTTTCCGTTCGACTTTTAGTTTAATAATGTTTTATTGCAGGTATGTCAAAATATATATATATTAACCCCTTAACTCGCTACATATATATATACTGAAAGGAAAAAGAAACGCGACACAAAATTTCCTCTGTATATTATATGTACAATATGCTGCTGTTAATCGAATGGTACATGACTACGTAGGAGCGTTCCTTTCGGAAACACGTAACACAGCAAATAGTATTCCTTCAAAGTTCATTATTGACAGAGTACGCGTTTGCCGCAAACTTAGGAAGCACAATTTTGCAAACTCTTTACGTTAAATACAGTAATGAACTGGCTCAATTTTTCAAAGAGGAACTTCAATATTTATGAATTTCTTGTTACAACGTGTACTGTGATTAAAACGTCTACAACATCACAGTTTTGTCCTTTCTCTAGCTAACTGCAACTTTTTATTACAAAACACCTTGGGATTTCCTTGGAATATATATCGAATTAAGTGTGCAGTAGATACAATATATAGCGGAAATTCCCGTGTCTCGTTTCTTTTTCCTTTCAGTTTCTGTTCTATGTGACAAAACGATTGTGGAAAATGACTGATCGGAAGCCGGACATTGTAAAACCTCGCAGGCTGATCTGGGTTTACAATGGACGCAAAGGCTATTATAGTCGTGCTTAGCGGGTTAAGGGTTAAACATCACAATATTACTAGAAACATACGCAAATGGATTGAGCTACAGTTTAGTTATTACAACATTAGTTGAAGTTCTCTCCATTGTGACTGAAAAATGTATGTGATTATCAGTTTGAAATTGTGAAATTTTAACAATATAGTCGAATATGAATTTGAAAAAGAAAAAGAAAATTAACTAAAAAGACAAGACAAAAAAACAAACAAAAAAAAACTCGACTTTTAAATAACATTGCGCATGCAAACGATCACTCTCTACCCTTGCATACACATGCATCTCTGTCATACTAAGAATTTTGGCAAACGATGAAAAACGATGAAAATGCAAAATTTCTTGACTGCACTAATATGTCTATATGAAATGATTAAATTACAAAAGAAAACAATTATTCGGCTTGAATGTATTAAATATACAATACATTTTGCTCAGAATTATATTGCGGTAGAATAAAGGTTTGTACTTTGGCATATCACTCCGCCGTTTCACAATACGCACCACCAAATCGTACCTTAAATTAAATTACTAACTTAAAAAAATATATATCAAAATGTAGAAAATAAGTTGTGTTTCTTTCGACTGTTTACGTGTCAATCAGCAGCCGATAGTTGGTGGTGTCACGGTGTTGAAGTTCTGTTCGCCATTTTGATATTTTAGCTATGGTCATGTGACAAATTATCATGTGATCGCAGGCTACTTTATTAGACGTTGACAGAGGTCAATTGACGGCCTCTGGGAGGGATTGGCAAACGATCTCCTAATCCGTCAAATTCATACACAATAACCAGTTGTAATCACTATTTGTTCTTTAACATGCCTTGTTACTACTAATATTCATTCTTTCCCATTTCCTGTTGATTATCTAGTGATGTTATTTGCTTTAACTCATAGTATAACGCACAAGACGACCATGCACTGGCAAACAATACAATCTGAAGCTTTTTAAACAACGTACAGTTCCTGTTGATAAAACATATTACATATATATGTTTGTCCTAATGAACTCATATTATAGTATTTAATATATCACTATTATTGAGTTTAAAAAAATCTTTTCATAAACAGATTGTAGTTGGTGGGACAGCCTGCTTAAATAGTTCACATTTATGATTACATGCTCAAGTAATAAAATAAATCACGAAAACATGCCACAGACGAAAATTGTACTCTGATAAATAGCTGATTTAATTGTGCCCTGTGCACATATAGTACACAATTCTGTATTGTGATTGTACACGATGCATGTATAATACATAATCCTGTATTGTGACATTCGAACAGAAATTCAAATGATGTTGGAGGAGAATCAGAAGAGAATGGGTGACATGCAACTGACGTGGGAGCAGAGACTGGATCAAGCCAGGTAAGTGGCTTATATATCAAACACGTTTAGTCACTTTAATTCAATCAACCTCAATTTAATTCTAGGCCAAATAATCGGTAAGGTGAAGGAGGACATTGTCTTACCAAGAGTCACTTCTCTCATTTTTCATTTGCTTTAAAATATAAATTCTACAAGGATTCTGTAACACATAAAATGTAAGATGCCGCGAAACACATACCAGTCGATATAAAAGCCGAACATTCAAGGACCGCAGTCAACCAAAAACAAGCATAGAAACATAAAGGTACATTTATAGAAGCCACGACTGAGATCCTATGAGATGAAAACAAGGGGTAGTCATATATGGTAATGGTCCTTTCTTGATAAGCGACAACATGAGTCTTAACTTCGTTGGTTTTTCTTTGCATTGCTTAAGTTTTGACCTTTTAATTAAACAGTTTATTTCAATGTAAAGTTACCAATTAAGCTTGTTTAACGTCTAAAACTATATCTTAGTTTTAAAATCATAGTTTTAAAATGAGCTCGGTTTGTTTTCTTTCAGGAAAGAATGGGAACGTTCACAACAAATGGACAAAAGCGAAGCTGATACAGAATGGAAGAAACATCCATATATAACCAACGTCAACGAGGATCCACAATTGTCTGGCGTTATTAAACACACATTCTCTAATGGTAAATGCTATTTTTTGTCTTCTTTTGACAGACGTCTTTGCAGAAGGGATTGTTTTTCGAATATTTGTAAATTCTAGTAGAATACACATTATGAGTTTTTCTGTTTTTATTTTGTTTGTTTTTTGTTGATGTTTTGACGCTTAATCTCATGGTTTTGAATGCATGTAATAAAGGTAAATGTTCTATTACCATATTTTATTTCGTTCGAGAATATTATTACTAAAATTCAACAAAAAATCCCGTATATTTTTCATTGTTATCTGTTGGCATATTTCAGGATGTACAACCATAGGCAGGTCTGGGTCGGGAAAAAGTGCAATAGAAATTAGAGGTCTTGGGTAAGTTTTGTAAAAATCGTGTAAATTTGCTATATATTCAGCGTTAACGCACATATTATTAAATCTAATATCACATAACAATTAGAAGCAAACATTGGCCTCAAAACGGACGCTGCTGGCTGTGGAGTATCACTATAACTAAGGCTGTATGACCACATGATGAGCAGTTCATAGATTTATTTCATACCAATGCATACATATGGTGTCTGGCTTCATTAAAAAAAATAGTCATATGAGCATCTTATATTACCTCTCATGGACAGACTGAATACAACCAAGTCAGCTACGTTTCTCTCGTTTGTGTATGTTGTTTTCAAAGGATCCACTTCAGTATTATTGAATAGAATTACGCGTAATATTGTGCTAAGAAAGCACGAGTATTGTGATACTACTTACTGCTATTATACTACTATTAAAACCTATTAAACTCTATAATATTCGCCTTCTATAGAGCTCTCATTTAATTATAAAGTGCTTCGTTTTCAGTATTCAGCCAAAGCATGCAGAGGTGTTACTAGAAGGAAGCAAATCATTTATCAGTCCATGTACAGAATCAGCAGCTATTTTTGTTAATGGTATAAAAGTCAGAGAAAAGATACGACTTAATCATATGGTGAGACTTTACAAATATAACTTGGTATTTGGCGTGAACGTTACATTATTTGAATTTGATGTCCTTGACAATTTATATATTTTTTTTCCTCGAGTCGAATGCCTAAAGAATAACAGATTCTGTATCGTGTAATAATACAAATATTTCATCCTATGCCTGTTGTTTGTTGTGCAACTACAATTACACTTATTTATCAAATATATAAAATCTGAAAAGTGCAAATATTTGTCAGAAACAAAACGACTAAGATCCCCGATAGATTATGCTATTTTTAAAATAATAAACATTTCTATTTTATTTATTTTCAGGATCGGCTCAAACTGGGGTCCGGAAGTTTGCTTTTATATGTCGGATATCCAAAAGAAAGAAAGGAAGACGATCAGCTGTCCAAGTATGATTTTGACGTATTTATTGAGGAACTTGCCGAGCATGAAGGTGTATCTGTGGACATATCAACACCTAGAACAGACGACCACTCTCATGACGTTTCCAACAGAATACTGTTTCAAGACTTTGTAGACCTTATGCCTAAAATTGCCGAGGCTAACGCAGTTAGTGAGGAGTTAAAACGGGTAAAGTTATTCAACAGCTCTCCAGCACTTTAATTATAGAAGCAAAACAGCTGATACAGGGTATATTTGATCATCAACATTAGCAGTTTATGTTTTTTTGTCTCTTTCATTGTATTTTCAAGTCCTTGTTTGCAGTACAGTGTGGACCTACGATGCCATTGCGCTCGGACGCTGTGGTTTCTATAGGACCCTATATCTCATTTTTGTTTAGAGTTGGTTATAAAGTTACGTATATATTTATTTTGCTTGATTAATGAACATGCATCTTTTGCGGATGCTTTTTAAATGCATTATCTCTTTATATTATGATTACTGTTATACCTAAAGATAATTCGAACTCTTTGTTTATTCACAGGCAAACAACCTTTAAGTGGTGTTTATGTCAGTTGTATTCGATTATATACGATTGTAAAATGTCTAATGTTTTATGCTCTCAGTATACCAAATTTGAGCCATTAGTAAAGAGCGCAGCTAGTCATGATCCAAAAGGGACTGCACCAGGAAAAGAAGTCATCATTAAAGTCACCAACACCAAATCTCGTAAGGTGAGTATTTAACTGCATGGTTGGTTCCACTAATTTAGAAGTGCTACGGTGCGTCTATGGTGTAGCATTATGAACTAAATTTGCTTTCATGGAGTTTATGCTTGTTTAAATTTGGCGAAGCGTGTTTTGACCAAATTTGTGCATGCATTAACTCTATAAAAACAAATTTACTCCTTAAACTTTCAATCCTTCGATTCAACGACATTTTATGATTGAACAACCCATTTACAACAAAATAACAAATAGTATGACCATCTCGCAAGAAAAGAAGTTCCTACAAACTTTTGAAAACGACGTCACGTGTTATGTATCCTCCAATGAAAATACGTTAAATGCAGACATGCTAATGAAGTTGGAATTATTGCATTATAGCATTATTAACAACCATGAACATATTTAATACATATTAAAGACAAACGAGTTAACACTTTCATTTTTTCTTTGTCATGCTCTCGAATTTCAGTACGATTCTAAATTTTATTTACTTGCAATTTATTCAAATATTAGCATCCTCAAACCACATAATACGTATGCTGTTCTTGTCAAAATTGCTGGAATTAGTGAATGCTATGTTGGTGCTTGTTTGTATCAAGTTTAGAACAGAACAGAACAAACCAAACACACTTCTTATGAAGAAAAGCAACATATTAAGTATTATTTTTATCATGGATTTATTACACCATTAATGAATTACGAGTCTGTTATTTTATTCTTCGGTTGTGTTTGTTGCTTTCAAAGGATCTCCCTTATCAGTATTTATTAACATTCACACTAGCGTTCGTTTAGTGCAGTGTGAAGGCTGTAAAAAGTCCCCCGTGCAGTACGCACGGGTAGTGCTATTTAGTACGCACGGGTAGTGCTATCAGTAGTGTTATTTTTACTTGTCCTTAATGACCAACTAGCCCAATATAGGTGGCTCTGAAGTAGAATACCGCTTAAGCCGGTGCTAGGGGGCGTGAGAGGTGTTGCTTGTTACATTACCTCTCATGAGCAGACTCAGTAAAACCGAGTCTGCTTTATTCCCTTGGTTGTGTTTGTTGATTCCAAAGGATCTCCCTTATCAGTAATTCTTACCTTTTCTTTCGCATTTGACCTGGAGTATCTTGGTCTTGTTTTAAACAATCCTTTATTAGACGGAACAATTCGTGCCTGCATGATTAGTATAGTTAAACATGTTTTAATAACGTACACGCGATTGTTCTTTATGTATTTCACACATTAAAATGCCAAAAATGAATATTATTTAGGTATGGATATGGACGAAAAGCAAATTCTACAACCGCAAAGATCTGATAGATGAGTTATACATGAAATCATTGGACGGTGAACATGTGATACTGACCAGAGACAAGGACCCTTTCTGGGATCCAGTGGAGGACATATTTCTTGGAAGGTAATGCTTAGTCTCCTTGATCCAACGTAAGCGGTTAAATTGACAACAGGCGCATCAGTAGATTAGTATTGTTTGCTAGCTCCATATTGTTTTTCTATGTCTTTGTGTCACTAGATTCTTAACCACATTTTCCTACTTGTTTTTAATTATTTAATATTATTATTATATTCATGATTAATATAGTATTGATACATTTGTAGTTGACAGATGCATTCAAATAAACATAAACATGTGAAACAGGACTCAGAAACAGTTAAATTAGGGTTTTTAAAAAGAGTTAACTGTTCAGTTTACACTGGTAAATAACGAGTAACGTGACCATGTTTTTCATTTTCTTGTATAGGCTTTAAACGTTGGCAGTTATTAAATATACAACGCAACGTTTAAACGATAAATACAATAAAGCGGGGTCATTCGGTAACAACGAAAACAAACAAGAGAGCAAAGTAACTAGATTGTAAACTATGTTTTCCTGACGGAGTCAAGTCATGTCTGTTTCATAATATAACCAAAAGCTTAAATAGTCGATGTATAGGCGAACTATTTGAAGTATCACATCATCATCATCGCCGTCGTCGACATCAACGTCATTATCATCAAAGTCAATATTGTCAGATCAACTTCTGCTACAACATCATCCAGTACTGTTTTAATATTTAAAGTTATACTTTCTGCTTCTCCTTCAGTTGCCATATAATGCTGCAAAGCCTCAGTTACTGTGCTGAAATAGACGAACACTTTACCGTGCATAATTATCACGGAAAGGAAGAAGCCGTGGTGCACGTGCAGATATCACCGTGCAACGACAAAGGGAAAATTATTGAAGATATTGTGCTTGAGCCTAAAGACTTGCTGGGTAAAACTTTGACCTTTGTGTACTCATTACCGCAGTGTATGAGTATTCGATGGATTAATGAGGATCAGTCTAGAGGCGTGGAATGCCGGTAAGTATCTAGGAGAAAGCTCTTTTCAATGTACTGATTAATTTGCTCTTAGCTGCATGGTGAATGACAATTGGTTTGCGTCCTTCGTTTTTTCTTTCCGATAAGATAATTAGTCTATCTTCAGATAACACTTTATATTATACCATTAAATGGTTTTATATAGTTGTTATCGTTTTAAATTAGTTTAAATTGAAATTGAAGCGTTTTTGAGAGAGTGGGATCCCTATCTACACTTCTCACCGTTGTAGCAACATAACGTAACCATACATTTTATTTCAGATTCACTGTGCCGTTTCAAAAACCAGCAAAGACAAAAGATGTTTGGCATAAAAGCTTTGTTGAGTTGGATTATAAACAACAGTTTAAATACAAACCAGTCACGCGTGAAATTTTAGATTACTTGCACGACAATTCGTTGGTTTTGGAATTGTGGGGAAAACAAGGTAACTAATGAATTGGTTGATACATTTAGATATTTACATTTTGCAAATGGACAATGCATTGCCATATTATCTATAACAATTCAATTCAAATTCTTTTTATTCCAAGATTTTATGGTAAACAGCAATTTATATAATATATAATGCAAGTTAACTGTAAATGGAAATAGTTATTACAAATAAAGGTGGTAGTACAGCGAGAGAAAATGATGATAGTGCAGAGCAGAACTGATAGTTTTCACAAAATAGTCTTCAGTCAAATAAGAAAGTATGATGTAAGTTAAGAGAGATAGGATAGCTCACTGGTGTCAGAGGGGAGACAATTGAGCAAACAAAATTGTTCTATTTGGGGGGGTGCGGGGTTGTGGCGGGAGAATGCAAATTGTATTTTCGAACAAATGACATTAAGAGGGAAACTAACTATTTTCTTTCAGAATTCGAATAGCTCTTTATATATATATATATATATATATATATATATATATATATATAAAAATTCAGTATTTGATCCAATTATCAATTTTATATGATCACGTTTTTAAAATTAGAAATACTTAAACGCACTACATTTTAATTTACTTTCTTTATTTATTTGTGAATGTGTATTCATCTAAATAAACATTCAGTCTTCATCTTATTTTGTGTCACTGGTTAATAAAATATTATTTAGTACGTACATTTAAAACAACATACATAAAATTGAATAGTTTTCTTTATAATACAGTAAACTAGAAAGCCATTTTAGATTGGGTATGGTCAATTTTACTAAATATTGCTTACTAAATATAGCTTATAAAATTGTATTGTATGTTTCATTCATATACTATATTGTTAAATTAAAATGTGTTTGTTCATTAAATGAATGCAATGCGTAATACCCAAAATTGATTCAGATTGTATTTTGTATTTCCTTGTACAATAACTGTCTTTGTGTTATATATTTTCCAGTGAGTGAAGATGAGCAGTTACACAGAACGAATGGGTTCTTAAATGGTGACAGCGAAAATGTGAGTTATTATAGTTGTGTATGTTAAAACAATTCTAACGACGCGTGTGCGCCTCATGTGTTATTTTATATATACATTGTACATCGGTATTAACATTGGTGAATTCACATGTGAACATTTCATTTATATTTGAAATTTTGTATTGCATTTATTATAAGTGATAATAATAATAATTCGACTTTCAGTAAGATTATTATTATTATTATATTACATGTGTGGTTATTAATGTTGTCCGCACGTGTTATATTGCTGCACGGGTATTTGTTAATTGGTAATCATCACTAAGTGTTATTTGCTATTAACTGCATGTTTTTATTCCGTGTACCTGAATATTACAGTTTTTAAAATATCAGGTCGATTTTTTTGGTCGTTAGTTAGAGCCAAATGGTTTTTGGCGTTTAAAGACATCATTCTCAATTAACAGTAACAAACAATGTCTTACTTTAAAAATCAGTGAGAAATAAAACCATTACAATCGAAAGTTTCTTTATAGGCACATTTTAAAAACAAATGTCTGCTCCATCAAAGATGTGATAGGTATTTATTAATTGAATTTAATTGGGTTTTAAGTCGCACCAACACATGAAAGGTTGTATGGCGAATAACAGGAATGAACGTACCAGGCTCATCCTCTATTTACATCAAGATAAAATATGGAGAATGGGCCTAGAACCTTCTTACCTGCCGAACTGCAGAGTTGCTGCAAATTCTAAAGTAGACACTCCATTTACGATGGAGCCATGTTTCCACGTTTGCATACGCGATGTCATGATAAAGACTTTGAATCAGCATGATAAAAATGACAAAATGAATATGAATGGGAACGGGGTTCTACCCCTTTGCAAGTGACAGTGTGTTTGTGAGATTGCAGTGGTCCTAATCTAACCCTGCAACCACACGGAGACGGCATTTATTAAGAACTTCAATCAAGAAATGAGAATACTTTTAGAATAAAACATATGAGTCAAGTTCAACACAAATACACTGAAACCAATGTTTTGTAATGCCCGAGTGGAAAGGACTTTACGTGAGAAATACCAATTAAAATAGAATTTTGTCTGGGAAGTATTTCAATCTATGTTTGTTTTAGTTACCACTTAAAATGTATTTTTCATTCATACTTAATATAGGAACTATCTTCATTGTGTGCGATATAAAAGAAAATGTTGGTTCAAACAAGTGTCCCAAACAATATTACAAGAACCTGCACTTGCCCAAAAGAACACAAATAATATTACGTTCAATACACTGGCCGTGTGTTCTCTTATTGTATTAAATAACAAATCCATTAAAAAGCAGTGTGGTTTTAAGCATAAAATCAATGGTTTTGGTTAAAACAAAATATTAAATTTAAGAGTGTGAGCCCATCATCTAAATGTTTGAGACAAAACGTAAGGGCGTTCACTAGCGAAAGGAAATCTATAAACAAACGTATGCTATCACTGCAGTTTTGGTAATAAATAATCGAGTTGCAGCACCTTTTATAGTGTTATCAAACTGGTACGAGTCGTTTGATCGTTCCACAGCCTTTCATGCTATTGAATGCCCTCGTCTGTCCATATACCCTTGTAATCACTCCCTAGTTCACTAATATTCTTATTTGCACTCACCACCAGGCGGGCAATACAGATGTCCTTACACAGCTAAAACTAAGGGTAAGTTATAGGTCAACTAACAATGTATAACCTTGTTTGACTAACAAACTACAAATCAGAAGTGTTACTATGGCAACATCAAGCCTATTCTTTGTTGCTTTAAAGTAGAATATCGCTTAAGGCGGTGCTAGGAGGCGCAAGAGGTGTTGCATCTTATAATTACCTCTCGTGAACACGAGTCTGTTACTTTGCTCTCTAGTTTGTGTTTGTTGCTTCCAAATGGATCATATTTTCAGTATTTATTTAAAAAAATAAATATTGTAACTACAATTTGTCTAAGCAATATAGTGTACAATACGTCATATAATTCCTGGACAGGATTTGAAATCCAGCTTTCGATGGAACTTCTATCAATTCATCTTTTTAAATATTATATTAAATATTTATTGTGCTTTACAATTTTTAATTAAATGTTAATATGCGAGTCACCTTTAACAATATGACTGACTCGAGATGCACTATAAGCCTTCTCAATATGCACAATACGATATACACCGGTAAGAAAGAATATTCATCCATTCAATCGTGAGCATATATTTTGATACTGATAAACCTATATTACAATGCCTGTTACTTTGATTAACCATTACCTAGTTTAAACTCTTTCAAAAGTTTTCTTTCTTTTCTTTAAAATACGTGTTAATGTCTCGAATATATTCTAAAGGATTATTAACATACTTAGGAAATCGAAGCGGAGAGACTGCGTGAAGAGTGCGACCAACTCAAGAAAGATAACTTCAAACTCAAACTGCATGACATGAGAACGGAAGAAAAATGTCAATTAGTTGAAATGCGCTGTAAGTATTACTGTGACGAGATAGACAAACAATTGTATAATTATAACGGAAAGGAAGAAACCGTGGTACACGTGCAATTATCTCCTTGTAACGACAAAGTAACGTCATTTTAAAAAGTTGAAGAATATGAATATGGATGGAATTTAACCGTGTTGTTGTTTTTTTACTACATAACTTTCTTGCTATGTTTAAATATTCAGTTATTCAATACACATTTCAATACATTTGTAATTTTAAATGTAAACTCAGCTTTTAAACAAATCGAACTTGGTATTAAGTACTTTCTATTATTTTGATGTATGTGGGTTTTGTAAAGAAAGTAGTATGCATTTATTTCGAGTATGCATGTGTTTTGCAATTCTGTGTTAAAAAATAACAAAAGTAGATATAAAAGTAAAACAGGAAGGGTAGCATCCACTGAACACGGCCATCCTAAACATCATCCACTGAACACGGCCATCCTAAACAGCATCCACTGAACACGGCCATCCTAAACAGCATCCACTGAACACGGCCATCCTAAACAGCATCCACTGAACACAGCCATCCTAAAATCATCAACTGAACACAGCCATCCTAAACAGCATCCACTGAACACAGCCGTCCTAAACAAGCATGTTAAACAGATATTATATTGAAACCTCATTTAAATCAACATTGAGACTAACACAAGGGTTAGGGATTAGGGATCCCCTTCTAAGGGTTCCCTAAGGATCTTAGTATGCATTGGCATTCACACTAGTGTTTGTTTGTTTCTGTGTGGCGGCTGTAAAAGGTGCAAATCGACTACGCATCAGTAATGTTAGTACTTACTGGTCCCTTGAGATCAAGCCTGGCACCCCCTATTGTCAACCCTTTCGTGTTTCTAGCGTCCCCTATTTTGTTTCAAATTTTCCTTGTAATATATGTCTGTTTGTTATGTTTTTTGGTTGACTGTGTTCTTTGAACGCTATATATTCTGCTATGTTCGACATGTATACCTACGTTATACGATATGAAATAATGATTAACCAATTATTTATGGCAAATAGTCAACGCAACATACGCAAAATATTTTTTTTTCAAGACCGGGAACCAGAACAAAGCGAGAAAGTCTGTAATAAACACACACCTTGTTATTGCATAGCATACAGTAAACAACATTTGTTTAAATAATAAATAAACTCTTTAAATGAATCAAACGTAGGTATACAAGTCGAACAAAAGTGTAGATTTCCAAGAACACATGATAATAATTAAGAAGCAAGGCATGTGACATCACAATCACACACGGGTTAACAATACGGCTATCGCGGCATGTGATATCACAATCACACACGGGTTAACAATACGGCTATCGCGGCATGTGATATCACAATCACACACGGGTTAACAATACGGCTATCGCGGCATGTGATATCACAATCACACACGGATTAACAATACGGCTATCGCCTCCGAATGACCAGTGGCAAAAAGGCCGCTGGAAGTTTAAACCAGGTACTATTGTTTGGGGCGCTTGTTTCAGCCAAAGCTTTTTCTGCAGTAACTTGAGCAATTTAAATAATACGCACAGTTAAATATCATTAGGACTGGCATTTTTAGTGGTAAATAAAACTACTTTAAATTTGAAAATCGGTTGAGAAATAAATATTTTACCGCCAAAATGATTTTTTGATGGGACTTTTCCTATGTAAATTCCTTGTTGGTGGAACAGCAGAAAATTAATAAATTTCAAATAACTTCAGTTAGCCTTCATATTTTGCTATAAAACATTCAGGGTGTCTTAATTCACTAATATCCAACAATTTAAAAACATTTTTGGATACAAATTCTAAAAAAAAAAAGTTTTCAAATTGTTCATGCAGCAGAATTTTGCATTGAAAACAACTATCGCGCATGACATTTTTATTTCCAACCGATTTTGAAAAGTAAGGTATTTTTATTTACCACTAAATATGTCTGTTTCACAGACATACAACTTATTTAGGAAGCATATTAATTTTATCTTAAAAGACCAAAATCCCTTTGGCTGAAACAAGCGCCCCAAACAATAGGGTACACCAAACCGCTTACCTTACCCTAATGTCATCCCAATAAAACGGGACAGTGTACGTAAATAAATCCCCGCCAGGCTATATTCTCTACAAACAAGGCAGCATAAATATGTAATATAAGTACAACACCTAGATGAGCATGTATATGTAAATATAAAAAGGCGTAGAAAGCCACAAAGCAAGTACTCAGTGACTGGGCAGAAGCCAGAGCAACGAAAGAACAACCCGCTAAGGTATGACAAGATAAGAGTAAGACAAATATCACACGGTGCCGTCCTTTGAGGATGTATGACATTGGATAGATTCAATTTTCTTTAAATTTTAAGAAATGAAAGGTACTCTTTAAGCATAAGAAGGCTTTTATCGCGTATTGAGATTTTTCTAATATTGAGCAATATCTCGTTATCCGACTAGGTCACAAATGGTTGCAGTGGATGAACTAAATAGTTCACATGATACAATTATATCATATTAAGGTAATATATATGATAACATTTTGACAAATTATATTAACAGATGCAATTCATCAACCAATGAGAATTTTATTTATAGATATATTATTTTCCGATAATCAGCAGCTATCTCGAAGCATAAAGACAGAGCCGGTGCGGCACCGGCACAACCACCTGGACTCGATGTGGAATTTGCCAAAGCTTTGAGAGATTTCTTCAGAGATATGAGAGACGTTCAAAACGGCATCCATGACATGAGACAATATAGTGAGTGTGTTCAATATATGAAATCTAAAGCTTGAAGTATCGTGTAATTTAAAACAATACTAACTGCATTTCCAATGATTAAGATATATTGATGTACGTCGCATTGAAGCTATTTACTACTTGTATGCTGGTGATTGTCTTTTTCTAATATATTATTACAATTTCGTATGCATACTCCATTTTTACTGAATATATACTCTGAAATCGCACAACACATGTGTGTACCCTTGTCTAGCACAATCTGATGCCAGACAGTTCACATTTACCTACATAGTTTTATCGATATAACGAAAGCTGATTTTTGTATTTTATAAATTAGGTACGGTCGATTTCGTTTTTTTAAGGGGTCAACCAAACCAGGTAGTAAGTACTTACTCCCTGACCTACTCCCTGACCAAACTAGCATGCTATGTCTTACTGGTAATTATTAAGTGTAATGACATTATGTATATCTACTTTGTATTCATGATTAGTGTTTCAAAATATATCTAATAAATTATTAAATTATTAAAATCATTTATTTGACGTTCAGATATTAATTCCATTCCAGTATCTGTTTCAGTTGCTGCAACTAAAGAAAATGTCGGTGCAAATGGTATAAGAAAATCCTTCGAAGACCATGAACAAAAGTTAGTCAAAACGGACGATAAGTTGTCAGAGTGTCTTACAATATTGAAGAAAAGTGCAGCTGTGGCGCTTAGAAAAGGCAAATCGGGAACCGATAAATAAAACCAGTGTTCGAATGAAACTCGCTAAACTGTGAACGTTCTCAGTGTCTAACGACTTCTGCAAGGAATTGTTTTGTTTCGATCTTCAGAGAAGAAGGTTAACCGAAAGACAAATTACAGTATACACGTGCTCATGTATGTAACTCCAACATCTTTCAGGCGTTGTGAATACATGGCGGTTTTGAAGAAAACGTTCCCTTTAGCCTTCAGAAAGAATTAGCGAGAACAACCAGTGTATAAATATGCTCAAATACTGCCGAGACTCCAAGAACCAAGTTTTAAAAAAGCCTAGTGACAAAAACAACAACAGTATGGTGTTTCAAAAGGCAAACCTTGAACTACGAAGAAACAACCATTGTAAACACAGTGGGTTTATCGACATTAATACAAATATTTAAACTGACACAGACTATTTAGAACTACTGTATAGTACCAAAGCAAACTATGGTAGTACCAACGCAAACTACGGTAGTACCAAAGCAAACTACGGTAGTACCAAAGCAAACTATGGTAGTACCAAAGCAACAGTGAAACTCATGGCGTGAGTAGAAAAACGCCAGTTAAAGCTAATAAACTCGATGACGTTGTCAAACCCAGAGTTCACGAAAATAAAACGTAAATTCAAAGTAAAGTTGAATGTGTTTGTTCGGGTTGGTGCGTACTTTATTAACACTGTTAATAGGGCAGTGAATCATTATTTAAGTTTATTGTTCTGATGTTTAAGTTGTTATTGAATATTCAATCAAATTAAATTGATTTTTTGACCAGTCATAAAGTGGGATGACTTGGCATTGACGTTTTTTATTATTTGTATATGTATTCACATGTTCTTTGCACAAACGAGTAGAAAACAAAGCATGGGTCACGTATATACTAACAGACAAAAGCAGACACTCACTATGTATGTGGGTTATCTTAGCATGAACTGCTTGCGAACTACTTAGAGTAAAAGAAACTTTGTCGTCAAAAAACTCGTTATTAGACCCGTGTTCTTTTAGCTTGCCATCGTATGATCTTGCCATAACGCCTCCAGATGAACGAATAATCATGTAGTTTGCCATAATGTTAACAGAAAGTGAATACCATACCCGTACTGTTTTCTCTTAAAGAATATGAAAAATGGACTATCGCATATGAGTACGAGTATTCATAGAATACATTGTACGGCAAACAAGTTTAGAAGTAACAGCTGTATATACATATTTTCCAAGTTCAAATACGCTCTCTTCGATTGTCATAAACATGAAATCTCCTCGTCAGTAACACATTAATACCGATAATAGAACATGTTGATGGATTTCTTCGTTTACTTTTTTTTCTCGTTTTTAATTGTTTGCGTGTATGTTTTGTTATTATATATTCTGACTGTCGTATAAAAGAAGATACAAAAGTCGAACTGGACATATATATCATTCACAGAAAACAGTCAGCCAAACACACATTAAAACAATCAACAATTACATGGATGAATAATCATCCAGACACTATTACATGGATTAATAATCATCCAGACACTAAGAATACACCACAGACATAAAATGATTGACAAAATGGGTACCACCTTGGAAAATCCATTGGGGCAAAGGCCGCTAAAAGTAATTGCTTGTATTACATTTACCACAAATGCTTGTGTTTGGTATATATGTTAATAACTCTACAAGTACCATGCCATCTTACGTGGCAATGACTTTTAAATCCTTTTCAACATGTATTAAAATACAGTAATGTAGTACACCAATACAGTATTATTGAATGTATTTGCTACATTTTTCATCGTGATTGTGTATTAACGTATGGCCTATTGTTAAGTTTGAATTGAGCAGCATTTGTCATATAGCATTGTTTAATAAATATGATATTCTCAATAATAGTATTCTAAATATATTTATTACCCTATAGATCACCATCGTGACCTTGTGAGTAAAATGGAATGAAGATTACATGTTATTACCTATCTTAAAGTGTATGTATGTTATAGTGTTTGATGACTACATGTTTTAGTGTATGGAGGTTCCATTTAATAGTGTTTGGTGACTACATGATAAAGTGTACGGAGATGACATGCTATAGTGTTTGGTGACTACATGTTAAAGTGTACGAAGAATACATGTTATAGTGTTTGGTGACTACGTGTTAAAGTGTACGAAGAATATATGTTATAGTGTTTGATGACTGCATGTTAAAGTGTACGGAGATGACATGATAATGTGTTTGGTGACTACATGTTAAAGTGTAAGAAGAATACATGTTATAATGTTTGGTGACTACATGTTAAAGCGTACGAAGAATACTTACTATAGTGTTTGATGACTGTATGTTTAAGTGTACGGCGATTACATGTTGTAGTGTTTGGGGGTACGGTTGTTAAATGCCATAGTGTTCGGCGATTACATGTTATTACATGTTGAAGAGTAGTGTGTTACACATGTTGTAGTATGTGTTTGTGTATGGTGCTGTTATGATACAGAGCGCTCACTTGCCAGCGGACGTATTTTACAATTCGTTTCAAATAGAATATTATATAAATATCACATTTATGAGATGGTGATAGTAAGAATGTTCACCCTGAGGAGCGCCTTAAAATCCCAATTCAATTCAATTCACCCTGAGGGTATGATAATCAATATCCGAAGAGTGAACATTCTTACTATCACCCTCTCATGAATGTGGTATTTATTTTATTAGAACGAAAACGCCTCGGGCAAAAATAAGATTCATTTTCAGTATAGAGATAGACTGCTCCACTGCTTGTTTGAGTGAAACGGGACATGCGCAGTGAAGCAGTGTGTTTGCCGAAACCATTTTTTTTTTCCAGAAAGTTGCTATGAAAGTTATTACGTTGGATTGGAAATAACATAACTAAGAAAATGAGTGGTAGTTTATTGTCATCGGTCAAGTACTTTTGAAGTTAGGATGAGGTAAAAAGAGCAATTTCATCATACTGAGCCGATGTCGTCACCGAAACAGCGCGCATCAAAGCTTCGCATATGATAATGTTTTTACTATCACCCTGCGATTTACTATCACCCTGTACTCTCACCCTCGCGTAAGATAGTAAGAAATTACACATTGTTGTCTATGGGGATTTAGCATGGGCGTTTTATGTGAGATATAATAATACATAATGATGTATGACCGATGCAATATAGTGGTCGGCGATTAAATGTTAAAGTATATTGTGATACAATAATTATGTAATATAAACAGACATAACATGTTAACGTTGAGTACATGTGATACCATTGTATAACACATGTTTTAAGAATAATGATCAAAGCTAATGTGTATGGTAATTAGTAAAGTGATTAATGTAATCGGCGATTAATGTAATCGGTGATTACGCTAGGTATTTGACTTAAAGGGCACCACACTAGAATACCATTAAACATCTTGAATTGAGCAACCTTTCATATTGTTATTTAAGCATTTACAAACAGGATTATTTTACACAATAAAGGTTAATATTTATAAATAATGTTTAGCATTGGCATCTGGTGCAATAGCTAGAAATCATTTTTTCTTCTTTGAATGCCAACTAGCCGTAAGACATTCTGTTCTATTGCAAATTACACGTTTTATTTTTAGAAATACCTAGTATTGAAAAACGTAAAAGTAATCATCCATTTAATATATTTCAGCATTCTTCCCTCTATATCACCCATTGTTGATTGCCTAATTTATTACAGAATTATGGCCCTTCGTTTGGCTTAGAATTTAAGCGGGGTATTCATCGCCTTCAATGATAGTTTTAGTTTATATGTTACGTTGACTTCACACTTTATTTATTGATTTGATTTCTTAAGTTGTCAACAAAATAAAATTGTAAATATATGAATTGGATTGACTTATTTGTCGTTCCCAGAAAACAGGAAAATATTTGTGTTATGTTCCTCGTGTGTGTTCCAGTTAACATATGAAATGGAATACGTATGTATTCACTTATTGCAACTTAAAACCCCCAGTGGCTTACTTTGCCACTGATCGTTCCAAGGCGGTAGCCCTATTGTCAACCCTTTTGTGTTTGTGATGTCAATTGCATTTATTATTGCTTTTGCCTTCTTGTTTGTCTGTTTGCGTGTTTGTTTCTGTGTTTTGTGGTTGACTGTCCTCCTTGAATGCTACTTTCCCTGTCCGATCTTTTTATATATCTTTTTTTTGTGATAATTATATGAGGTACACGTACACGTTGTGTGTCGGTGTCGGGGTTGTTACAGAAGTTCTTTAATTCTTTGAATAGTCGAGCTAAAAAACAGGTTGGTTGCATTACCTTATTGAACATGGTTTGTTAAACGCCGGGATCCATGGCATGATCAATGTACTATGCTGTAAAGGCGATCCCATCTCGGGTTTCTCTGGCTTGATATCAATAATAGTTTGTTTTAAAGCTATTGCTGAAAGATATTTTATATAAATATTTTGTCTGTTTCTAAATTATTTTTCTATCTTTGTAAAGCTAATTGCCATGGTTATACACAAACGCGTGTGTGTTATATGTATATGTCATAATACATCCACCGACCAAATTTGAAAGTTGAATCATTTTCAGTTTAAAAGATATTGTTGAATGAAAAATTTAATGCAAATGTTTACCATCTTTGTAACGTACGTACGGATGGTCGTACGGATAGACGGAAGGACATTCGCCATTGTTCCGACTTTGTCTCGCTTTGTGCTAAAGCGGTTCGACAAGAAGTAGTTGTACCTATGACGTTTCATAAGGCTGTGTGTTATGCTTTTGACATATCGCTCGAAATACATATTTCCTTATGAGGTTATAGTGACTTTGACCTTTGACCTACAACGCAAGGAAACAACAATGTTTCTCTTCTTTTCAATGGCAATCTAGCTATGGAGTTTCATAAGGGTGGATCTTATTATTTCGAAGTTATCGTGTGGAATGCGTAACGGTTTACAGACGGACGGACGGACGGACGGACAGACAGACTAGCCCACACCATAAAATTTCCCGTTTTTGAAACAAGCATATAACAACTACTTGTATTGTTTGTTAAATATAGTAGTTATGTATACATTGTATCAGCTGCATCCAAAACAGAAGTCGTATTCTTTTCACTTGCTATTATGAATCGTCCATCTTTTCGTTTTCTGAAAATACCCATTTAACTTGAATTTTGTTGACCATCATAAGCATCTTGGAATAACCCTTAGTGATGATGGGTCCTAGCATGAGCATATTTCAAATATTGTAACATCTGCATCTAAGGCACTAGGTTCAATGAAATTGATGAAAGTTAAACTAAAACGTCAAACACCGAATCAAATATATATCTTTATATATATATGAGAAAGACAAATTAAAAAAATAAAATACACATGGGTCTTTGTCCGATTGAAGATATATGCAAAAGTTGACATTGATTTCCCAGTTTAAAAAATGGAGATTACTGAATTACTTGAATGAACTAGTCCTTATAATTTGAGAAATAATTCCAACTTCGTTACTTTACCCAGAAGAAATAATATATATTCACTGTCATTCTTACCATCATCTCTAAAACTATGGAAGGAACTTGATATTAACCCTCGCGAATCACCATCTCTCTCGACTTAAGAATTATTCCAAACCTTCGATAGTAACTTACTACATATTGGGTGAGAGATACCTTGCAGTTCAACATGCGCGTTTCAAACGCTGATCTTTATTTTAATCATTTGAGGGAGAATCCCAATGCGTCTGCGGTGATGGAGTTGAGGACGCTGTACACTATTTTTTTTAGATGTATACGTTTTAGAAATGACAGACCGCAATTATTGTTAGATTCTCGAGAGTTCCTTGCTTTATGTCCATGAAAACGTTTATATGGCAACAAGCAATTAACAGACGAGCGCAATCATTTTCTATTCAGTCAAGTTCAAAAACGTATTAAACACTAAACGGTTCCAAAAACCATTAAATTCGTATCAGTAATTATTTAGTGTGTCTATCTGCTGTCGTTCTTGTCTTTATTCGCCTGATCAGGGATGATGGGTAATTATGTGGGTGGCGGATGGCACGGCAGTGTTTAAATATGTTATGTACCAGTATATATATTTTGTATAGTTAAACGGGTTTTTTTGTGTGTGTTTTATCCCATCCAAATTCATATTCAAATTTATTGTTACAATTTCAAAGCGATAATCACATACAATTTTCAGCCACAATGGAGAGCTGTAAGTGGATAAAACATGTTGTAATAACTTAGTAGTAGCTCAATCCCTTTGCATATGTTGCAAGTAGTATTGTGATGCTTAATAAATACACTCAAACTATTATTAAATTACTGACCCCTGAAGGTTTAGGACCCGGTGGACAACAACACAGGTGGGGATTATTTATCAACCTGCGCGCAGTGATATTGTAGCCAATAATCCCTGCCACTACACAAATCACGTGACGATAGCTGAGGCCATGTGATTACCAAATGGCGATACACTAGGTAAGGCCAGAAAAAAAAACACCTGTGTTTCTGGTTACTCAGCTGAATGAATGAATGGTGTTTTACGGCACGTCGACACATAAATGGGTCATATTGTGCGCAAATATTGATGAAAAATGAAGAAATGAAGTATTAATTAAAATATTAATGTAAATATATAAAGATAAAACTATTAAAAAATAAAGGATAATAAGGTGTAATATAAACTATGTATGTAAATCAACAAATGCCCGTCAACGGGTATATAAACAAGTAAATATATATATAAGAACACATTATAATGATTTATATAGTCTGATCTCTTTTAGGAAATCAAAAAAAAGACTAAAATCTACAGTATCAAATAACACTTTCATAGTATCAACATTGTAGTACCTTTGACGCATAGGATCAAAGTCTACACATTCCAATAAGATGTGTTTGACCGTTAACGGTGCAAAGCAGGGTCTACATTCTGGTAATTGCTCGTCTTGTTATAAATATGAATGAGTATAACGTGTATGCCCTATTCTGCACCGGGCTAGGACAACTTCCTCTCGACGAATGGGTCTACCAGAAGAACGCCATTCTCCGAGTAACGGTTTAATTGAATGGAGTTTATTGTTAACTGACAATTCCCAAGCGCTTTGCCAAGAGTTACGAATATATGTGTTAATACAACTTTTAAAATCAGTATAAGGTAATTTGGTATTAGATATATGTAAATCTAATGCTGCCTTAGCAGCACTATCAGCTCTATCATTACCACGTATTCCTACATGGCTTGGAAGCCAGCAGAAAGTAATAACATTATCAATTATAAGAGAATTGTACTTTGCTAAAAGTTGAAGCACGGCTGGGTTATCATGTTTCATATTACCCAGTGCTTGAAGAGATGAAAGGGAATCAGAAAAGTTTACAAAATGGTCATCATCAGATTCCTGAATATAATTTAAGGCAAGTCCAATTGCCTTAAGTTCAGCTGAAAAGATAGAGGCCTTGTCAGGCAGGCGGCCCTTTATGCTGTGTTTGTGAACAACAGCTTCTGCAGCTACCTTATCTCCATCTTTAGAGCCATCTGTGTATATATGTTGAAAGTTACTGTATTTCGATTTAATTTCATTAAATTTGCTTTGAAAGACTGTAGGGTCTATACTGGAATTGTTATTATTACAAAGATCAAAAATAATTGTTGGTGTTTCCAAAGTCCACGGTGGAATTTGTGGTACTTTGTACTTGGCAATCAAATTTAGGTCGATTTCAGTGTCTCTTAATTTTGGTTTAATACGAAGACCAAATGGTCGAATGGCTTTCGGTTTTCGATCAAAAAGAGGTTCACAACTAGGATTAAAAACATTATCGAAAGTTGGGTTTGAAGGGTTAGACTTTAATTTAATGGCGTATTGAAGAGCTAATTTGTCCCGTCTATGAGACAGTGATGGTTCATTAGCTTCAACATATAGACTTTCGGCTGGTGATGTACGAAAGGCACCTAAGGCGAGTCGTTACCCAGCTGAAAAAAATAGGGTAGGTAGGTAGGTTTTTTTGGGGGGTTTTTTTTCTTTGTTTTTTTTTGCCCATGTGGTTTGGTATCTTTAACTTTGTCAAGTAGTTAATTTGGTCGATGTTAAAGGTATCTTTAGCTTTGTCAAGTAGTTAATTTGTAGTGATTTTGCAAGGAGAGAAGGAGAAATAGGGACGGTCGGGTAACCAGAAACACAGGTGTTTTTTTTTCTGGCCTAATGCTTGGTACAGCAAACTCTTGCCTAACTATCAGGCAAATTGACAATAACATCATCACCTTCGAGAAGATGTTGAAAACATTCAACCTGTTGTGGCTTGAATGTAATCTCTATATTAAATGTACGCACAGCTTCTGTACATTTTTTAACGGAATACTTGTTTGTTCACAAGTAACCAAGTAACCGGTGTGCATATTAAATATATATATTCGCTAAATTTGATTTTTTTATAAATAAATTATTTTTGTAATCAGATACCGTTTTTCACTCTATTTTCCTATATTATGAACAAAGCGAGTTGAAATATTGACCTAAAAAAATATAACCAAAAAATTAAATAGCTGGATTTCAGCTGGATTCAGCTATAAATTTGTGCGGTGGCAGTGGTTACTGTAACAGATAGGGGAAGTAACCACTGCGGTGAGTTTGGGGATTCTAAGTTTTAATAACACATTAATAACTCATTTTCTCAGCATGTCTGCCATCATTGACACGGTGCCGCTATAGACGGAGACATAAATATTCACTAGGAGAGCTAGCTGACATTGTGGAACGAACGAGAGGTCCAACACTAAATGGGCTCGTAGTGGTAGATCTCCCTTGTGAATGCGAAGTTGCTATACCAAACACTTTTAGGCATTTTATTCGTATTTTCTGCTTGATATTATATAAATATTGCATCCCAGTGAAGGTGACAGTATATAAATATTGTATCCCAGTGAGGGTGACAGTGGATATTGTCAACCAGAGGGAAATAATGTCAACCGAGGCGAAGACGAGGTTAACATTATTTTTCCGAAGGTTGACAATATCTACTGTCACCCTTACTGGGATGCAATATTTATTTTATTATACCGAACAAATGTTTTGATTAAAATTTAAATATATGAGGGGGAAAAAAATCGAATGATTCAAGATATTTTTTTTTTTAATTTATATACCAGCTTTGATTTAAAGTAACAAATCTGCTCGCCACATTTTTTTTATTGTCGTTTGGTAAACCAAGCGTCTTACGATTGACATAACTTCAAATGTATTTTAATAGCGTCCACGGATTTCCAATTGCCACAGCGTGTCGTTACTGGGGGAAAAAACAAACTTCCCGTGACGTCACAATCGTGTAAGAGTATATAAAGCATGGGCGTCTTATGTGAGGTATAATAACAAAAATTGTTTAACGGTGAACGGTAAAAATTGCTTCACGCGAAGGGTATGGGCAATTTATACAGGAGTGTAAACGTGAGGTATAATAATGGATTTTGTCAACCAGAAGAAAATAATGTCAATCGAGGTGTCACCCTCACTGGGATGCAATATTTATTTTATTATATCGAACAAAAAATGGACAGTTCCATGGTGTGCAAATCCACTTCCGAAATTGTCGTGAATTTGCTCGAAATGTTTGTTTATTGTTGTTTGGTAAACCATGCTTCTTACGATTGACATAACTGCAACTGTATTTTAATAAGCGTCCACCAATTTCAAATTGCGCAAAGCGTGTCGTATAAATTGGAAAAAAACAAAAACTATTTTTATACTTACCGTGACGTCACAATCGTGTGACAGTAAAAAGTGTTTACCGGTGAACAGTAAAAATTGCTTCACGCTAATTTATACAGGAGTGTAAACGTGAGGTATAATAAATAAATAGACAGGAACTTAAAACAATACATTTAATCAAGGTTTGTTTTATTTGTATTTATCCAACTATGCAATAGCATTGAGAACGATGGCCCATGTGGCTCACATTTACTTCATTTCTATTTCTTCACTTCCGAATTATTCCGCATTCCGAATTCCGCATTTAGAAGTAGGTAGTAAGATAATAATAAAAGCAATAATAATAATAATAATAATAATAATAATGTATGCGTGCACGAGTATGTGTGTTGTAAAATCACAGTAAAATTACTTCTTTCGTTTTATATTTAATAATCAGGTAATACAAAAGTGTATAAATATTGCCAGTGACCACGATTGTTGTATTTTTATATAAACCCCATAACCTTAAGTTAAATTCCCTATAACCTGAGTATCCGTGTTTCCTTTGTATAAATACACCATACACGTATATACTGTTATACCCTATACATACACACAAACTCCTACTTGAGTATCTGTTAATCCTTTGTATATATACACTATCTTCAATATAAAATATAAGATTTTCAAAATGTATTACTAGTGCAAACATGTTTGCGAGTGTTTTTTTAGCTCTACTGGCCGAAGGCCAGCAGAGCTTATGGGATGCCGAGTTGTCCGTCGTCCGTCCGTCGTTAACTTTTGTCTCGTTAAGTCTTCATTTTTCATCTGATCTTTACCAAACTTTACCAGATGAAAGCTCGGAAAAGTTCGAAAACCAGCCAAATCGGACCAGTAACAGCGGAGTTATGGCCCTTGATTTAGTGAAAAATGCTATAGTTTGCCTCGTTAAGACGATACGGCCTCCAATTTTCATCCGATCTTTACCAAATTCTACCAGATTGTTAATGTCAATAAAAGCTCGGATAAGTTCGAAAACCAGCCAAATCGGACAAGTAACAGCGGAGTTATGCCCCTTGACTTCGTTAAATATGTTATATTTTGCCTTGTTATGGATAGGGCCTTCATTGTTCATCTGATCTTTACCAAACTTTACAAGATTCTTTTTTTATTATTTTTTTTATTATTATTATTATTTTTTTTTTTTTTATTATCTCTACCAACTTCGAAAACCACCCAGATCGGACCAGTAATGACGGAGTTATGGCTCTTGATTTAGTTAAAAATGCTATATTTTGCCTCTTTAAGATGATAGTCACTCGCTTCATTGATGTTATAAGAGCCATATTAGCCAGTAGAGCGTCCACAGGCCCTCTTGGGTCTCTTGTTTCAATTCTCTCTGAGACGAAGCCATTACCCTCTCGTAAAATCCAAGTGGTGCGAATACGCTTTAATATATATCCGAAAGTTAAAAATAATATAATTAAAAAAGCAAAACATTTTTTAACTCAATAGATTGATAGATGTGACCCCAGGATCCACATACACGGATCTAGGATTTCACCTCGAGGCGTGGGGAGGGAGTCTACGACCAAATGTTTTAACAATAAAAACCAAACATTATTTTTGATTTTTCACGGGTGGGTGTGGGGTAGTGAGGGGTATCCATGGTAAGGTCCAGGGGAGATCCAGAGGGGATCTTAGATTTTAAATACCTTAATATAATATATATTATATAATTTAGATCAAATCTTGCGGATAAGCCTTGTTTTTCCTCATGCATTTCGAACTCCAAATGCGGAATGCGGAATTCGGAATGCGAAATTGAGAACGCGGAATGCGGAATTCGGAATGCGGAATTAATTCAGAAGTCAATAAATATTATATTGTTATGTGTGTGGATGGTGTTTATCACTAGCGGATCCAGGGTGGTGTATAAACTCAGAGTGGATCACTAGCGGATCCAGAGGGAAGCCCGTGCGGAGGGTCGGACTGAGATTTTATAAATTATATAAAATATTAAGGTATGTAAAGGTTGGACCCCTTGTGGACCTCCCTTGGACACCCTCTAGATACACCAACCTGGAAAAATCGGAAAACAACAACATTTGTTGTTGTTACTGTGAAAACGTTTGCTCCCCCTCGAGTTAAATCCTGGATCCGCGTATGAACTTTCGTATATATTACAGCTTATTCGTACCACTTAGATTTTAAGAGATGGTAAAGGCTTCGCCTCAGAGACAATGAAAAAGACAACACACAAAAAAGGACGTTTGTTTTTTCATGTTTGCACCAATAGGAAGTGTATTTCTGACAATCTTATATTTTATATTGAAGTTTATAGTGTACCAAGGATTAACAGTTATTCAGGTAGGAGTTTGTTTATATACTCTGTAAAAAAAGTTTTGGACCATGGTAGTGTTCGAACCCGTACAATGATCTCTGAACCATGACATTCGACCATAACCCTTATTATCTCAGTTGATAATTCACAATAGATCAACAATCAACAATAATTATCGTTTGCAATGAAAGTTTGCGAAAAAATAATAATCTTTTTATTGGTTACTCGAATGTGTCCGTAACTGTTACTTTTTATGGACTTTGCAACATTTTTACAGACCCTTTGTGTGTTCGCGATATTTTTTAAAAATCAAATCTTGTTTGGAATTTAATGTTTCTGGTACCAAATTAACCGGGTAGGTTAGACCTTGGCTACTAAAAAATTATGCTTAAATTCTATCCACTAGTTTTATTTTTATATGACTTTATATACCCTGGTCCAAAAATTTTTTACCGAGTATATGTATATGGTATAATAGTATATACTTTTACGATGTATTTATACAAAGGATTAACAGGGATATTTAGATTATATAGAATTTAATTTAAGGATACGGATTTTATATTAAAACATTACAAAATTGGTAGTCACTGGCAATATTCATACACCTTTATATTACATGATTATTAAATATAAACTATGAGAAGTAACTGTATATTTAACAGTAACACTGTTATTTAACAAAACACATACATGCACGTGCACGCATACATTATTATTATTAGTAGTAGTGGTGGTAGTGGTAGTGGTAATGGTAATGGTATTATACTCTTAGAAGTATTAGTATTATTCTCTTACTCGTACTGCTTACTTACTTACTACCTACTTCTAAATGCCAGGGGCGTAGCTTCCTATAGGCCGTGTAGGCCGCGGCCTACACTTTTTCTGAGAAATCGAAAAAATAAAAATACCAAAAAATCCAATAAAAATCGGAGGACTAGGTGGGTAAGGAGCTAAATTATAAAATCGCAACAAAATATACTCAAATATGATCCAGAGATAACCGATGGGTAAATGTTTTTGTTTTGCTTTTTTGCAAAGGATGGGGTTCCGTATAATCTGTTCGGTAAAAAGTAAGGATATTGATGCTCTTATAGACATATTCACCGGCACTAAATATACGCCAAAAAGCACCTCCGACAGTCTTGATGAAAAAAAATCCGAGGCAGCATGCCCCCGGACCCCACTAGAACTCGGCCTACACATCATATTCAGCCAAGCTACGCCCATGAAGGCGGAATTCGGAATTCGAAATGTAGGAAATAGAAGCGAAGTAAATGTGATCCAAATGGGCCATCGTAAAATTTAAATGGTCAACTTCAGGGATACAAAAATATTCCAGTAAATGAGGTAAAGCGAAGATTAGATGACCCTTCAACGTGAGAAGCCGATACTGCATCCACCCAAACATGATCCCCCTGCTTCAGTCGAATGACGGCCATGTTTCCACCTTGAAGATCTTGTGTGTTATGGTAACCCTCGACCACAGCGTCGATAACGTTCTCGCTATTCACCTTCAGACCCACATATACTTCATGTCGGCCTCTTTGTCCAATAAAAAACGAGAACATGTAGACTCCACTCGTCGCACAAGTAAATACGCCGTCGTATTTGCTGTAACCATTCCCGTCGTTTGTTATAACCTTAAATTTTAAAAGAGACAATTCGCAATTTAAGAATGCAGCCATATTCATATATTGTATAGTTTTTATCTATATCACATATCAGCGTGTATTGAACCTTTCGTTATATACGTTTGATGTGTGTGTCTCTCTCAGCTAGGTCCCCTGTCGTTATTCGCATGGGTCTGTCCTTGCGTGTTCGCAAATCACAGACCTAATATTATAGGTTATTGAATGTGTATGGCTAAATATTACTTGGAACGAGTTGTTTTGGCAAAGGACGACGAGCTTGAGTCGTCCTGAGCCAAAACAACGAGTTTAGCCATAAAAATTCAATAACCTTTTTATTGTATACTTTCATATTGTTTTCGATCAATGTTAATTGTATGATTATTACTTTTCTTTGTATTTGTGTTATTTTTTTATAGCTTTTGATGGAATTCCTATCTTGTCGTTCAGTTTCATTTTGTGTGGATGATTATTTTGCGCGAAAACGACGTCGACGTCGGATGACGTCATTAAAAACATCAAGCGATTATCTAAAGTTTGTTTACCATTCGATAACGTTAAAAACAGTTGGTGAGTGAATTATTTTATCAATTTTGCCATAAAAGGTTGAAAAAATACGGGTTTTTTTGTTGACACTATAGGAAGGATTCCGTTATTTTATTTGAAAGTAGTTCCTTATTTCAATTTCGCGGCTCTTAGCAAGCACGAGAAAAAGTTCCGGTGCAATATCAATGTGTGCAATATTGTAGATTATTGTATACTTTCATATTGTCCCGTTTAGTTTGCATTGAGCTAAGTGTGCAATATTCGACGATATTGCACACATTGATATTGCACCGGAACTTTTTCTCGTGCTTGCTAAGAGCCGCGAAATAGAAATAAGGAACTATTTTCAAATAAAATAACGGAATCCTTCCTATAGTGTCAACAAAAAAATACGTTTTTTTTTCAACCTTTTATGGCAGAAATTGATTAAATAATTGAAATGGTCACTGACCCACTGTTTTAAACGTTATCGAATGGTAAACAAACTTTAGAAAATCGCTTGATATTTTTAATGACGTCATCCGACTCGCGCAAAATAATCATCCACACAAGATGAAACTGAATGACAAGATAAGAATTCCATCAAAAGCTATAAAAATAACACAAATACAATGAAAAGTAATAGTCATACAATTACATTGATCGAAAACAATATGAAAGTATACAATAAAAAGGTTATTGAATTTGTATGGCTAAATATTACTCGTTCCAAGTAATATTTAGCCATACAAATTCAATAACCTATATTATTGTATACTTTCATATTGTCCCGTTTAGTTTGCATTGAGCTAAGTGTGATATTCTACGATATTGCACACATTGATATTGCACCGGAACTTTTTCTCGTGCTTTTTCTCGAAAGGGGCGCATAGCTATTATATGTTGAAAGCCACATAGGTGTACAATCAAATGAATGCACCCCTCTCTTCCAATTAAGATTAAACTGTTGCGTAACTATTGTTGCTGATTTCTGCCAGTTTCATTCTTTCATTCTGTTGTGGCGAAAGAACGAAAACATGTTTAATTCGAAACATCTAGTTGCAAAACATCCCGGTGACATTTAGTCCAGTGAATCACAAATATCGAAAAACTCATTTAAAAAAAAGGAGCTTACAAATGTTACACCTAAACAAGTTACAATCCTTCATCAGATTATAATACAATTTTTTTTTGTAATATTCATCTACTGCATGGAGCTCAAATACGACAAGGCTAAACTTGGAAAGGTGTGAGAACCTATGATATGAAAAATCGACCTTGTAGCATTAGAAGAAAGAAGGAAACGATGATTTAGTGGACATTTAAAACTTACTTAAGTCCATTACAAAAACACCTTGGAATAAGTATTTTTGTCAGCCTGTTATACTACTTGTTATCCAATTGTAATAAACTAGTAACCTGATTAAACGTAATGGATTGGTGAGCGCCAGCCTCAAGGTCATGATCCAGATATGCTGTAAATGCGATCCCAACAGGTTGAACTGTAACGATACAAATAATATTAATCAACAGCAAAAATGAGGGGGTGGGGGGAGAGTTCTATTTAAACTGCAGTACCCAAACGCAATGGCACCGTAACTCCCTGCTGGATCACAAACTAAATCAAATAAGCCAGTTAACCAGTCAATAAACAGGACAATGCACAAAACATAAAGAGACAACCATTTCTGCCTTACTATGGTAAATAATGCATACCCTAAAGTACTTCAACTTAACAAAGCTGATGATATTTCTGATACTGTCGTTTCTTTTCTTGATTTCATCTCTCAACTGAAAATGGAGAAATAATAAGCAAAATTGATGACAAGAGAGATTAGTTTAATTTCAATACCGTTAATTATCCGTGGTTAGTCGTGGGTGTGGGGAGTGGTTCCCAGCGCATCATCTTATGAGACTATGTTTCTCAACGTTTTTCTAGAGTTTGTAGTTGAGTTGAACACTTTAATATGCGTAGCTTTTGTATAACTAAAAAGCTACTCCATCACGGCTACCTTTGCCATAAACTTCGAAAACCCTTGGCACAATTTGATTATCGCAACCCTGAACTGCTTTTAACATATACAAGGTAACAAGGACTAACGCATTCTATTTGATATATAAATTTCGTAAGAAGCTTGGCCATGATCACTTTCATACCGACTTTATTAAACTTGTTAAAATGAGAGGTTATGACTCTTATCATTTTGCAACGCACTGCATATTTAGTGGTTGACCCATTTACAGTTCGCCACAAAGCTTTCCCCTTTAATTGTGCCATGCCCGGACAGATTGTGGACCCTATGATGACGTCTGCCTAAATCTTTAGAGGACGGTGCTAAGTTATGAGTACTTGCTTTGAGTGTTTCTATGCTTTTATTTTTTATATTGATATATACACGCTATATTTGTGTTATACTTATATTGCCTATAATAAGGATTGTTTGTTTGAGATATAGCATAGCAGTGATTTATTTATGCACTTTTTTCCGCTTTATAGGGATGACAGTTGAGAACGAGTGAGGTTTGGTGCACCTTAAAACCTGGTTTAAACCACAGGCGGACTTTTCTGTCATTGTAACTGTTGTTATGCTTCGTGATTTTGATTTGTATTCCATGTTGATATTAATACAAGTGAAGCACCAATAGTGGTGCAAATGCCAAATTGCAAATTCAACATTTTAACTCAAAAATCAATCAGGTGATATGCATGACAGAGTTATGGTTCTTGCCATATGACATTGTGTAATGATAATGAACATGTGTGCTAAGTTTCAAAGCTTTTCGACAATTCGTTTTTGAGAAATGAGGAAAAACAAAAACTTAACCAAAATCTTTGACCAAAATGTCAAAACGCAAAGACTGACAGACAGACAGGCGGACGGACGGATGGACGGACTGACGGAAATCGCCAAATCCGGCTACGCGATCCGGCTAAAAATGAGATCTAACAAATACAGCCATAGATTACATAAACACACGAAGGTATTTACCTTGTTTTTTTTGTATGCCTCTCGGATTCCCACATTGTTGACACTTGATCACTGAATCGTGGATACCGCTGTCAGACTCGTTCTTTGCCTGTATGTGGGTTGATTCATTTTCCGGACTAGTTTGATGTCCACTGTCTTTAAACTTTCTTACAAACCTGTCATGTACGGTATCGAGCTTTCGTCTGTTCTGTTGTATGTGTTTCGTATTCTCCTGTATGGTCGTCTTTTGACATTGCAGTTGTCGCTCAAGAAAGT
The DNA here is from genome assembly GCA_037043455.1 of Cyrtodaria siliqua. NCBI lineage: Eukaryota > Metazoa > Mollusca > Bivalvia > Adapedonta > Hiatellidae > Cyrtodaria > Cyrtodaria siliqua. Next base: position 37,164 of record JAWPHD010009777.1, on the reverse strand, counting down.
TTATCTTCTCAGTTTGCTCGTAGACCGTTTCACGAAGGAATTTAATCTCATTTTGACTTTCCCTGAAAAAAGCAGGCTAATTTAATGTTTATCGAATAAAAGGTAAAGCATCGAATATCACAATATGATATATACAACAAGAGCGCCGCCTAGTGGGAAATATATACACATCGTTGGCAAGGTTAAGTTCCAGATTAAACCTTTTGCAAAGGAAAATAATTAAAAAGATACCGGCCTCATGAGATGCCTTTATAAAGATGTATTTAGTGGATCATATTGAAGATGTATGCAAAGTGTCATTGTTGTAAGCCTAATATTTAGACAATGTCAGCCAAAATCACTTGTAAAAGGCGAGATTACGTTCCAAGTTAAAAACATTTCAAAGGGGAAAAAATAAAAAATATATGAACCAGATAGTTATGGACCTGTATCAGATGTATTCATTGGATCATGCTGTGCCGTTTCATTGTTGTAGACCTTATACTTTGAAAGTTATTAGTCACAATCAGATGTCCGGTGAAAGTTAACGAGCAGACAGACAGGTGGACATATAAACGGACAGAGATACAGAGAGACAGACGGACGGACAAACGGAAGGACGCATGGACATCGCCCCCTACGGGCGTATATATATAAATCATTAAAAGATTCAGTTATCATAAATACATAGTGTTGCTTAAGTGCAGAGAAACAAAGACGCAATCAAAACGAAAGCTGTTTGAAAAACGTCCATACAGTTTTAGTCAATCACAATAATTTAATTTAACTTACTTCTGTTTACTTTCCAAAGTGGTTAAACGCTGTAAGACACTTTCCTCATTGACGGTGCTCGCTTTCAATACACTTACAAATAATGCAAGAAACACCACTGTAACTAGGTAGTCGAATTTGAATCCATAGTCGCCCATGTCTGCAGTATATTTGTGATGTATACGTTTGCTATATCGTTTGCTATTTGTCGATCTGATGTACTGATACACGAAGGTCAACCTTATCACGTAAGCGAACGTTGGCATTTTCTATATTTGAAACATTTTCCCCTGTCAATCATTGTGACTTATCATTTGAGATCGAGTTATGTTATACTTTTAAAAAGAAAACGTTATAAATGCAGGCTACGGAAAACCTCAATAATTCAGATAAATAGATAGTAAAAAAAGAGTTTCCCTTGGAAGCAACAAACAAAAACACGAGAGAAAAGCAGAAAAGCCGCTACCTCCGCCCAACCCCCAACTCCCAACCCTCCCCACGCACCGGCTTATGCGGTATTCTACTTTAAAGCCACAAAGTATGATGATCCCAGAATACCAGTCAGTAATAACACTACTGATTTGTATTCAGGGAGACCTTAATACAGCCCCCACACATCACTAGACACACGCTAGTGTGAATGATGATACATACTGAAACTGAGATCACATGGTAGCTACAAATACAAACAAGAAAGGAAAGTAGCATACTCGGTTGTATTGAGTCTGTTCATGAGAGGTAATGTAGGATGTAACACCTCTTTCTCCCCCTTGCTCCGGCTTAAGCGGTATTCTACTTAAATCTACACCGATTGGGTTTGCTGATGCCAAAGGATCAGTAAGTAAATACACTTCTGAGTTGTATCTACAGCCGCCAAACATAAAAAACAGAATGTCAATACACACTGAAAAGGGGATCCACTGGAATCAACAAAATACAAACAAGAGAGAAAAGCAGCAGCCTCGGTTTTATTGAGTCTGTTCATGAGAGGTAACATAATATGCAATACCTCTCACACACCTTAGCACCGGCGTAAACGGTATTCTACTTTTACTTGACCTGATGATCCCAAAAGACCGGCAAGTAATAACTCTACTGATTTGTAGTCGGGCGAGAGTCGCAAAGCTTTATTTATATTATGTTCCTTTTTCTTCTTAGAATTTTAAAATCGAGCGATATGCACAATACTGTTTTGACAATATCAGCTGAAAATGTTTACGAACATGCTAAAAAAAAGGAAAAAAGAAAGAAGGAAACATCGGTTAAAGCTACAGAGTCCCTATATCAATTGATTTCTTCTTTGTAGGCGTGTCTTTATTTGTAACTTTATGTTCACCAGCTCATGTCGAAATCGGCTATTTAAGCGAGCAAGTATAGCGCAGGAAATCATTTACTGATTTAAACATATTTTATTGCCGTATAATATGCAAACGGGTTGGGCCACAAGTTCTAACAACATTAGTTACGGCCCTTCCCAATACAATATATTACAAAAATGTACACGGCTAAGCTAGTAGTTACATAGTATACATACACATTGTTGGTTTAACAATTACCATATACTTGAATATACCTGAGATCAGTTCCATTAGCTGTTGTCAAATATGGTATAGAGAGAAGAGATAGGAAGAAGCAAGGTTGTGATAACAGAAAGCGAGATTATAGACATGAAGTACAGTGAGTCAGAGCAGTATGCACCCTTTGTAAGAACTTGGTAAAATGTGCTATTTTGTAAAGCGCTTGGTTTCTCTAATGTATTTTTGGAAAGCATTAAACATTAATGTATTTTCTTCATCCGAGAGTTGTTCTTGACCGAAAAGCAAAGTGTTTGCACTTAGCGGATGAAAACGTCGAGTGGATTGGAATAGAGTAAGTCGTTGTATGTGAAATCTATTACAATTAAACATAAAATGTTCTGCATCTTCTATTACATGTCCGCATTCGCAACTTGATGATGGTCGTAAATGATTTGTATAAAGATCGTTATTAAGATTGCTACATGCATTACGAATTCTCGCGTGTATAACGGCAAGTGGTCGTGGACCATGTAAGAAGAAACTAGGAACTGTAGGGCTAACATATATTAAGCTTTTAAGTTTGCGTTTAAAGATAGCAAGAGATTCGGAGTTTCTAATTTCGATTGGTAAGTTATTCCACAGAGTAATAGATAATGGTACAAATGATCTGGAAAAAAATTCCGTTCTTCTTGCCATTGTCTCATAGTTGTTATTGTTTCTTAGGTTATAAGGGTTATTTTCCTGGACAAATGGAGGGAAAAGGTTAGTAACATAAGGAGGCATTATGCCGTTATTGACTTTATAAACAATGGCAAGTTTTTGTGATTTACGTCTGTCGGATAATGAGAGCCATCCTATTTCAGATAATAATTTTTGTATTGATACTGATCTTGTTAATCCAGTTACAATCCGTGCGGCCTCATATTGGAGTTTTTCAAGCTTTTCTCGATCATAGACAGAACACCCATACCACACAATAGATGCGTATTCTAAGATGGGACGCATGTATGAAAGGTAAATCTGATTAAGTTCTTTACGATTCAATTTGAAATTTTAAAAGTCGCATTAGGCCTAAAACTTTTGACGCAGAAGCTATTATACTATTTATGTGTTCATGCCATTTACCATCTGAACTCAATATTATTCCCAAATGTTTATGGTTTTCTGCAAATGTAAGCTGAACGTCATTTAAACGTAGCTGTGGACGGCGGTCCGTGCGTGTCAGAGATAAAAATAGCACTTCAGTTTTATTTGGATTAAATTGAACAAGCCACCGTTTCGACCAATCTGATATAATACATAAATCGTGGTTTAAAATACCTTACATATCGTCTATACTAGATGTGGACATTGAAAGAGAACTGTCGTCTGCGAAAAGACGCGTTATACTTAACATGTTTTCGGCAATATCATTTATATAAATTAGAAAAAGCAGAGGACCCAGGACTGATCATTGTGGCACCCGGCTTTCAACATTTTTGTTTCAGATGTGGATGTCCCGACCCGAACCCTTTGAAAACGGCCAGATAGGTAATTTGATAACCAACTTAAGAGTTTACCGTCAATGCCGTGTTGTTTTATCTTAAATATGAGGCCCTGATGCCATATACGATCAAAGGCCTTTGAAATATCATTAAAAACTATACACGTAAACTGTTTGGCATCGAAAGCTTGGCATATATGATGGTACATGTCCATAAGTTGGTAGGCTGTAGAGTGACCTGGGAGAAAGCCGGATTGGTATTTATAAATGAGATTGTGAATATGGAAAAAGTTATACATGTGTTTGAAAACTATCCTTTCCATGACCTTTCCTACACAGCTAAGTAGCGATATCGGTCTGTAATTGCTAGGGATGCTAGCGTCGCTTTTTTTAAAAAACGCCATAACCACAGCGGTTTTCCAAATATCTGGAAATATGCAGTCATGTAATGATCTATTAAAAACTATGCATAACGGTTTTGCAACAGTATACATTGATTCTTTTAGCATCTTGTGACTTATGTCGTCGTCCCCGCTTGCTTTGTTAACATTTAATATTTTTATAATATCGATTTACTGTATATACATCGACCAGTGCACATCGTACCTATACACAGGTAACAGTAATTTTTTGGGGCTCGAACACACGACCTTCTGATTTCAAGTCCTGTGTTATATCCACTGAACTATAACGCTACTTGAGAAAATAGTTTACTAACTATCATATATTATGAGGCAAAATAACTTAACATATTTGAACACAACTAAAGATGGATCAATACATATGCAGTCCATATTGTCGCAGGTGTAAATTAACATTGACTGGTGTAATACTGCAGCTTATCAATATGAAACTAACTCTTTGCCTCAAATCAACCATAACTCGACTTGTTATTTAGCGCTTGATGAGTTTGTGAGCGCGCTCTTGTTATTATGTAATGCCTATTTAGTGTTAAAATTGCTATAAAATACCAATAAATAGCAGTGGTCTAGAGGTTCACCGTACATCTTTCAAATCTTACAAGTGCAAGGCTGTGGTTCAAATCCCGTTCCGGGCAACTATTTTTTTATCACATATATTTTGGATGGAGCCGTATATTTATCGATGTTACATGTACGGAGGCTAAATATAAAATGTGAAATTTTACGTATCGATTTCTCCTTATATAGCGACTTTTGGGGTGACTACTTCACACGTGACTCATTCATATTCATGAGTTATTACCAGTTAAAATAGGAACTGTACAGCTTTAAGCAATGGAGTGCAAAGGAGACACAAACAAGTATTTAATCAAAACATGGGATAAATCATGAAAATGGATAGGTTACGAGAGTAGCAAGAAGCATATAACTAAGTGGAGTGCGTGCTCCAGTGGTAGAACGCCGAACTCCAGCTCGAGAGGTCGTGGGTTCGATCCTCGCCACGGCCACGTTATTTAACCTTGAGCAAGATAATTAATCCACATTGCTTAGTACTGGTTCTATCCAGGAAGCCACCGAGAGTGAATAATCTAAGTTGCAAGAACTTGTTTCGCAATCGATGTAAAATAAATATGTTTAAACTAAGAGGATGACGTCGAGTCGTCTTTGAACAGTCAATAGTGTCAGAGTGCACAGAGAACTTCAGTTTGGTCCTATATACACAAATTATTTTACCTCTGTCACAGTGGCTTAATACACCAGGACGGGTCTATTTGGGTATGGTCGAATTATCTAGGCTATGGTGATATTAATGCACGCCTACTAGACTCCGCAACCGCCTCCAGAAAGAGGTGATAATACGACGTTTCGGAGACACGTCCGATGCGGTTGCGGAGAGTATATTGAAGCAGCAACGTTTTTTTCGACCCTAACTCGATCTTTTTCAAAAATCTTTTTCAAAAATCGGGGAATGTGGTACGATGTAGGAATGTTTTTCCTTCCTGTTTCATGTGTAGGTTTCGAAATATATTGAAAAATGTGGTCTGTAGAATTGTCATAAGTCAATCGACAAGTGTAATTTTCTCAACTGAACATGGTTTTTACTCCGTTTTTCTGCTGTTTTATGAGAAATCTGCCCACAAATGAGGTCTATGACTTTGAAATCACCTATCTTTCATCGTTCAATAAAAAAAATCCAATCGAATATAAATTGAAAAGAATTATGGTCATTTTTTATGAAGAGGAGAGTAAGAGGCGGGTTCGGAGAGAAAGAGGCGGATTCGGAGACATATACTCTATATAATAGATATATACTCATTTAATTGATAAGTAATGTATCAATACAATTGTTTATGATGAATTATTTGTGCAAATACTTGTTACTGGCCCTACCCATCATTGAACAATAAGTCTTAGTCGCTACTAAATTTACCGAATCTTCCGTAAAATGCACGATGCAACCTACAGTTGAGCTGATCCAAAATCGCTTAATAGATGCAAATGAATTCTAAATAAATGATAAGCACATTCATTTAGTACAATCCTCTATTAATAATAGTACTTGGTGCGTTCTTATAAAGTTTAAAAAACTTTAATTCATTTTGCATCAATTTCAAAGCCGATATTATACCTTTTATTATCATCCTAATAATTATTTACCGAGGACCAGATTCCCAGAAATATATTTTTAGCTAAAAGGTCAGCAACAATGTGCATCTATCGTCAAGTATAGACTGTTAGGCATGAAATGGAACAACTTTTTTTGATTTGCCAAATTACACAAAAGCTACAATTCCCGTAATGTATACCAAACTGCATTGTATGTATAACACGAATGTGAAATTCAAACTAAAGTAAAAATCTATTAACTTTAAACAAAAAACATTTTATAAAATAACTACATTTTCTGTCAATTGTAAAAAAGGTGTGTTTCATTCCATGCCTACCTGACTATAGTACATACTGGTATTGTATTGAACAAATACACCGGCTACGTCACAACTGACGATAGGCCTCTATACTAAGACGCATTACCGAGCAAAATATGGCTTTTGTCTACCTACAAATAGCAAAACCGCCAACGGATTACTTTATATTTCAATAAATTGTTTATAAATCATTTTGTAACAAATTATTTGTTTGTACAAACACAGGAGGTCGTAGTTTAATAAGTAAAACCTAATGCTTTTATTTACCATCATTTTACCGTCTAAACATAACGCTTTCTCTTTCATGACTTTTGAAGTACTTATAAATAGGCATTATGCTAATAAGCCACGAGCTACTCACGAGATAGCGACAAACTATTTAATAAATTATATCGGTCAACTTGTGACAGATATTGGTCTAATTATGCATCTGACTGGTACGTATATAGAAACCTGTCGACATTAGAAGATAGTGGCCAGTCCTCCCGTTTCCCACTGTTCCTTATCATTAGTATGCTTTTCAAAGTTTACATTTCGAAAGTGGAGATTTTTTTTATGTTAGAACCCAACTTTCTAGGAGCTGAAGTTTTACTTTTTATTGGAGATATATATTTGTGTCTCTTCATGTATGGTGAAAGTGTGGCGTTTTCTTTTGGTTGAAATTGTCTTTCTCGGCGTGCTGCTCAAAAGGTTGAAAACATTTCTTGCTGTGTAGTTCTTTCTTATAGATAACGCTAGTCCCTTTTTCTTGTTACTTTTGAATTACCTATCTGAAACAAACAACAGCAACACTTACTGGTAGTCATGTATTACTAGTATATGAATAAGTATACCTGTCAATGTTCCCTCTTTTCTTATTTTGCTGTTTAAATTGTCCGATTTTCGTAAATAATGACTGATATTCTGCAGTCTCCTTACTTTGTATTATATAATATTGAAAATCTAACCTAGTATCATTTTTTTCTTTTAAACGAAATGACACACTGTTGTAAATTTTTAACAATATCAGAAAAAATGACTTTAAAATATTCTCATCTTTCAGGCTCGTTCTAGAATTTTCCTCGATAAAACATAATTAATACTGGAAACAACGAATACATCTGAAAACTATAGGAATCAGACTCGGTTTTATAAGTGTGTTCTTTAGATATTATATGTATAATGCAACTTTTGTTCAGCCTCCAAACCCAACCGGGCTTCCTCGTCTATCTCCGTAAGAATAGACTAAGGTCTAAAAAGGACCATGACTACACCAAGTGTGATTTGACTTGTGATACGGAAGATATATTCTTGGACGAAACAGTAACAACGGCATTTATTGAAACGTATTGAATTCTCCAATTTTCACAATAATTGCAAGCGTTTACATATTATTTAGCTATGTCTCCGAAACCGCCTCTTACTCTCCGAATCCGCCTCTAACTTTCCGACACGCCTCTTCATAAAAAATGACCATAATTCTTTTCAATTTACATTCGATTGAATCTTTTTCATTGAACGATGAAAGATAGGTGATTTCAAAGTCATAGACCTCATTCGTGGACAGATTTCTCATAAAACAGCAGAAAAACGGAGTAAAAACCATGTTCAGTTGAGAAAATTACACTCGTCGATTGACTTATGACAATTCTACAGACCACATTTTTCAATATATTTCGAAACCAACAAATGAAACAAGAAGGGAAAACATTCCTACATCGTACCATATTCCCCGGTTTTTGAAAAAGATCGAGTTAGGGCCGAAAACAAAGAAAATATTAAATTCACACTTACCGTTGCTGCTTCAATTTACTCTCCGCAACCGCATCGGATGTGTCTCCGAAACGTCGATTTATCACCTCTTTTTGGAGGCGGTTGCGGAGTCTAGTAGGCGTGTTATACGTAGCCTTAAATATGTGCTGAAAAATGATGTTAAGCACCAAACAAACAAACAAACAAACACTCTGGACAGGTCATTTTGTCACAGAGTGCTTCATTTGAACTAGTTTAATCGTCTAGGATACGAAGAAGCGATTGACAATGATGTTAGGTCACAAGTCAATATCATATCACTTTTAAAAGTAAATCTTAAATATATAACGTTTTCAGAATTTCCTGTCAGTAGTGTTTTGAAAACATATACTAAATACATATATACTGTTCTCAGAATTTCCTACCAGTTGTGTTTTAAAAACATTAAACTAAGTATAAACAAACAAGATGCGCATAACAGGTGATTAAATAGATTATGAAGGCCATCCTCAACATCATCATTTTCATCATCAGCAACAACAATTGCTCTATGTAAAACTGTGAGATTAAGTAGGTTCATAATAATGATTGGGAACTTGTATTAACAAGAAAGGAAGATGTACAAAACAAGTACAAAGCCGTTTTTAAAAGTAATTACCAAAATGAGTGGACAAAAGAACCAAGCTTTCTTTGATAGAAGTTGGTAGTCTAACTTGAAAATTGAAAAGGGTCCCCAAAGGTAAAAGATTATTCTGTTACTGATTATAGCACCTTTCAAAATGGCCGCCATCCAACTGCTTCAAGACAGAAATATATTCTTAATTATGGCTTAACCCAAAGATGATTTACACAGAAATGTTTTAGTTTGTTTTTGGTTTAGATGTAAGCTCCTCTATAATAAATTAAATGTCCCCATTTACCCTATTTTACTATTTTTAGCACATTGCAAAATGGCCGCCATCCAAATGCTTAAATATAGCAATATATACTTAATTATGGCTTAACCCAAAAAACATTTACACAGAATGTTTTATTTTATTGTTGCTTACATTTGAGTTGCTCTGTAACATAATAAATATCCCCAACCCCTCACCCCACCCCAACCCACCCCACCCAATGTTACTATGTTTAGCATCTTTTAAAATGGCCGCCAAATGCCTATGCTTTTACCATCCAAATGCTTTAAGATAGCAATGTATTCTTAATTATGGCTTAACAAAGACCATTTACACTGATTTGTTTTGCTATTAAAGGTTATGTTTTATTTTGTTTGGGTTTAGACTCCTGTAAGACTCATAGTTAGCATATTAAAACTCATTCTTCCAGATTGCATTATAATACACCTGTGTATCCACCTTTATATTTACACATAGGACTTCTGGCTTTAAGTTGTCCACACCAAAACAGTCTCATACAGGCCATACTTATGTAACACGTAAGAGTTTTCAGAACATAGAGGAAGTGGGACTCAAATTACCCACATCCATACAGATACAGGCAATTACCTTTCATGTTACATGTACCGATATACACCCATGTATTGTACGGAACAAAGAAGCAGCGTGCTTCAGGTTACCCAAACCCAAACAGCGATACCTGTCATGTTAACACATAAGATTGCCTACGTATTGCACTGAACATAGATGCAGAAAGCTTCAAATTGCTATACCTACGTATGGTACAGAACGTAGAGGCAGTGTGCTTCAAGTTACCCACACTCCTTCATTTACTGACCATACCTGTCTTTTTACAAGAAAGTATATACAAAGGAGCATAGTGACAGAGGGCTTCACGTTGCCCTAACTCAAACAGATATAGGTCATACCTATCAGTTAACACATTCCCACGTATTGTACGAAACAAAGAGGCAGCGGGCTTCAAGTTGCCCACACCCAGACCGATACACGCCCTACATGTCATGTTAACACATAAGAACATAGATGACATAGATGCAGAAGACTTCAAGTTGCGCACACCCACGTATTGTACGTAGAACGTAGAGGCAGCGTGCTTCAGACTACACACACCCGTACATATACTGGTCATTCCTGTCATGTTACACGAAAGTATATAACAATGATGAGCATAGAGGCAGTAGGCTTCAAGTCGCTCACACACAAGCAGATACAGGCAATACATGTCATGTTAACTATTAAGAATACCCACGCAGTTTACGGAACATAGGTGAGGTCTAGGGTTTTAAGTTGCGCGCACATACGTTTTGTACAGAACGTGGAGGCAGCGGGTTTCAAGCTAGCCACACTCATACAGATACAGGTCATACCTGTTATGTTACAAGTAAGTATAGAGCCACATATTGTACGAGGTATAGATGCAGAAGACTATAACCAAACAGATACAGACCATACATGTTATGTTACAATTAAGTATACACCCACCTATTGTACAGAACCAAGAGGAAGCGGGCTTCAATCTACCTGCGCTTAGATACATGTCATTCCAGTCGTGTTACACTTAGGTATAAACCAAGTATTGTAAAGAACATACTGGTAGATGCAAAAGGCTTCAAGTTTCCCCCACTCATACAGATTCAGGCCATGCCTGTCATGTTACATGTAAGATCACAACACATACTGAACAACACTGAGACAGTGGGCATCAAATTACACACACTTTTAGATATTTAGAGACAATATCTGCCAGTCCTGTCAGGTTACATGTACGCCCACACCCACGTATTGTATGGAACATAGAGTCAGAATGCTTCAAGTAGCCCATGCTCATACAGATTTAGGCCATACATATCTTGTTACGCCACATATTGTACAGAACATTGATACAGTGCAATTAAAGCCACCAATACTCATATACATACAATCTTAACATGTCTTGTGACACTTAAGTATACATTCACATAATAGTGTCAGAAGGCTTTAAACTACTCATATTCATACCGATAAAATCCTACCATACACGTAAATGTACACCCACATACTGTACAGACGAACATATTTTCAGAAGGCTTCAAATATCTCACACTCATACACATACTGGCCATACCTGTAATGTTACACGTAAGACCATACCCACGTATTGTACAGACGAACAAAAAGTCAGAAGGCTTCAAGTTTTACACACTCATACAGATACATGTCATGCCTGTAATGCTACAAGTAAGTACACACCCACCCATTGTAAATAACCTAGAGTAACGGGCTTCAAATTACCCATTTCCACTCAGATTCAGGGCAAACCTGTCATGTAGCACGTAAAACCACACCTACACATGTGTACAGAACATAGACACAGCTGGTTTCAATATACACCCCGCCCCCATACATGTACAGGTCACACCTGTCATTTTACTCGCAAAACAGCACCGTTTGTTTAGTGCTGTGTGGCGGCTGTAAAAAGTCGCCCGACTACAAATCAGTAGTGTTATTATTTACTGGTCCTTTGGATCATCAAGCACATTTTGTGCTTCTTTAAAGTAGAATATCGCTTAAGCCGGTGCTAGGAGATGCTAGGAGGCGTGAGAGGTGTTGTATCTTATAATTATCTCTCATGAACAGACTCAATAAAACCGAGTTTGCTACTGTTCTCTCTTGTTTGTATGTTGCTTCCAAGGGATCACCCTTTCAGTATTTATTTATATCTACTATTCCCATCTTATAAAAAGATTTAAGCAAAAACAGAATCAATAACGGAAACTCATACAAATATTTGTTATTGAATTATGACAGAAATCGGCAGTTTTAGTTCTTTCTTTTTTATTATTTTCCTTTTTGTTTGACAAAATACCCATATGTATACCTTTATTTATTTATTTATTTATTTATTTATTTATTATTTATTATTTATTTATTTATTTATTTATTTATTTATTATTATAGGAAAGGTATCATTACACCGAGAGTGATACAGGAAATTAGGGATGTTCTGACATTTCATAATAATAAATAAAATAATGAATAAGCAGTTAAAATATATGTGTATTAGAGAAAACAATAGTTTTAGTTATTTTCCTGCTTGAACTAAAAACAATATGTTTAATCAAGGTGTGTTTTATTTTGTATTTATCCAACTATGTAACAGAATAGAGAATCCAATGGTCAACTTCAGGGATACAAAAATATTCCAGTAAATGAGGTAATGCGAACATCAGGAGACCCTTCAACGTGGTGAGAACTGAACTGTGCATCCACCCAAACGGAATCCCCCTGCTTCAGTCGAATGACGGCCATGTTTCCACCTTGAAGATCTTGTGTGTCATGGTAACCCTCGACCACAGCGTCAATAACGTTCACGTTATTCACCATCAGTTCCGTCCATACTTGATGTTGGTCTCTTTGTCCAATAAAAAATGAGAACATGTAGACTCCACTCTCCGCACAAGTAAATACGCCGGTGTATATGTTGTAACCATTCCCGTCGTTCGTTATAACCTTAAATTGTAAAAGAGACAATTCGCAATTCAAGAATGCAGTCATATTCATCAGGCTAATTTAATGTATAGTATTTATCAATATCACATATCAGCGTGTGTTTAACCCTTCGTTTCATGTGTGTGTCTCTCAGCTAGGTCCCCTGTCGTTATTCGCATGGTTCTGTCATTGCGTGTTCGCAAATGTGTATGACCTAATGTATGCCTATATATATACACGCGCAGTTATTATCTTGCGAACTACCAAATACACAAACTCCAGGTCATACTACACCAATTCATTTTCCACAGGCCTACCTTATAGCTCTAAGCTCTGTAATGAGTTCCCTAATATAGGAAGCTATATTTGTTATTACTTGTTTTGAAAGACCTATCTTAGTTTTATCAAAAAAACATACAAAAGCCATACGTTGAGAGCTATTTGGGTCGGATGGTGCTGACCCACCTACTTGCATGTAGAAACATGGGGAAAATGTAAAATATACTTCTTTCTTTGAATATGCAATACATTATGAATACATTGCACAAATGTATGATTTAACCTTTATAAGTACTCTTCAAAAGCTGAATTTTAATTTTTTAGCAACATTTTTTGGTTTGTTTACCTTGACAACCAATCAAAATTAAGAGATTCTGTGTAATAGCTCCGAATTTACCCTGGAAATGTATTGGTAATTGGAGTAGTCTGATCTAAAGGCCAATTTCGAAAGGGGCGCATAGCTATTATATGTTGAAAGCCACATAGGTGTACAATCAAATGAATGCACCCCTCTTCTTACAGTTAAACTGTTGCTTAACTATAGTGCTGATTTCTGTTTCATTTTTTCATTATGTTGTGGCGAAAGAACGAAAACATGTTTAATTCGAAACATCTAGTTACAAAACATGAACAGTGTAAATACACAGGTGTCATCCCGGTGTGAAAGAACGAAAACATGTTTAATTCGAAACATCTAGTTACAAAACATGAACAGTATAAATACACAGGTGTCATCCCGGTAAAATTTAGTCCAGTGAATCACACATATCGAAAAGGGATTTCAGAGGGGAGGACTCATTAAGAAAAGGAGCTTACAAATGTTACACCTAAAACAAGTTACAATCGTTTATCAGATTATCATACGTTTTCTTTTTGTAATATTCATATACTGTATAGCGCCTTTGGCTCAAATATGACAAGGCTAAACTTGGAAAGGTGTCCGAACCTATGAAAAATCGATCTTGTAGCGTTAGAAGAAAGAAGGAAAAACGATGATTTAGTGGACACTTAAAACTTACTTAAAGTCCATTACAAAAACACCTTCGAAGTCAGCCTGTTATACTACTTGGTATCCAATTGTAATAAAACTAGTAACCTTATTAAACTTAATGGTTTGATGAACGCCAGACTCAAAGTCATGATCCAGATATGCTGTAAATGCGATCCCAACAGGTTGAACTGTAACGATAAAAATAATATTAATCAGCAGCAAAAATGAGGGGGTGGAGAGTTCTATTTAAACTGCAGTACCCAAACGCAATGGCACCGCAAGTCCGTGCTGGGTCACAAACTAAATCAAATGATCAAGTTAACCAGTCAATAAACAGGACAATACACAAAACATAAAGAGACAACCATTTCTGCCTTACTATGGTAAATAATGCATACCCTAAAGTACTTCAACTTAACAAAGCTGATGATATTTCTGATACTGCCGTTTCTTTTCTTGATTTCATCTCTCAACTGAAAATGGAGAAATTATAAGCAACATTTATGACAAGAGAGATTAGTTTAATTCCAATACCGTTAATTATCCCTGTTTAGTCGTGGGGCGTGGGGAGTGGTTCCCAGAGCATCAACTTATGGGATATACGACAATGTTTCTCAACGTTTTTCTAGAGTTTGTAGTTGAGTTGAGCAATTTAATATGCGTAACTTTTGTATAACTAGAAAGCTACTCCATCACGGCTATCGTTACCATAACCTTCGAAACACCTTGGCACAATTTTATTATCGTAACCCTGAACAGTTTTTAATATATAAAAGGTAATTTAACTCTTCTGCGACAAAGACTATCACAACCTGACTTCTATGTGATTTACAAATTTCGTAAGAAACTTGGCAATGATCATTTTCATACAATCTTTATTAAACGTGTTAAAATGCTTACCATAAGAAGTTTATTAAACTTGTTAAAATGAGAGGTTATGACTCTTATCATTTTGCAACTCACTGCATATTTAAGGGTTGGCCCATTTACAGTTCGCCACTATGCTTTCCTCTTTAACTGTGCGATGCACGGACATATTGTGGACCCTATGATGACGTCTACCTAAACCTTGAGAGGACCGTGACCTTTGAAGGTTATCTCTAATGGTATCTTGTCGTGCTCTTAATGGTTTATTCTCTGTTGCGCTGGCGTCTGCCAAGTTATGAGTACTTGCTTCGTGTGTTTCTATGCTTTTATTTTTTATATTGATATATACATGATCATCTTTGTGTTATATTGCCTGTAATGCTGCCTTGCTTGTTTGCGGATATAGCCTGGCAGGGATTTATTTATTCACTCTTTTCCACTTTATAGGGATGACAATTGAGAACGAGTGAGGTTTGGTGCACTTTGAAACCTGGTTTAAACCACAGGCGGACTTTTTTGTCATTGTAACTGTTGTTTGTTTCAATACGTGTTTTGGATGACTGTGTTGCTTGACTGTGTTGCTTGATTATGTCGCTTGACTGTGTTGCTTGACTGTGTTGCTTGATTATGTCGCTTGACTGTGTTGCTTGACTGTGTTGCTTGATTATGTCGCTTGACTGTGTTGCTTTATTGTGTTGCTTGACTGTGTTGCTTGACTGTGTTGCTTGAATGCTATATATCCTGTTCGACTTTTGTATCTACTTTGGAACGATCTGCAGGCAATAAACCATCCAGTGTTATCGATTTTCAGACTCGATTTTCATCACTATGAATACCCACCGTTGGTATGATACTAAATGTATTTCCATTTATATATGCTTTGAACTCTAAAGAACACAAAATGCGTGCCGACTATAATTGTGTTGATAATGTTGGGGAATCTGATGAATAATAGCAATTTAAATGTACTCTTAATTTTTAACAATTCGCTAAATTATTTCTCAAACATATATGCTTCGTGATTTTGATTTGTATTCCGTGTTGATATTAATACAAGTGAAGCACCAATAGTGGTGCAAATGCCGAATTGCAAATTCAACATTTTAACTAAAAAATCAATCAGGTGAAATGCATGACAGAGTTATGGTTCTTGTCATATAACATTGTGTAATGATAATGAACATGTGTGCTAAGTTTCAAAGCTTTTCGACAATTCGTTTTTGAGAACGAGGAAAAACAAAAACTTAACCAAAATCTTTGACCAAAACGTCAAAACGCGAAGACTGACAGACAGACAGGCGGACGGACGGATGGACGGAAATCGCCAAATCCGGCTACGCAATCCGGCTAAAAATGAGATCTAACAAATACAGCCATAAATTACATAAACGAACGAAGGCATTTACCTTGTTTTCTTTGTATATCTCTCGGATTCCCACATTGTTGACACTTGATCACTGAATCGTGGATACCGCTGTCAGACTCGTTCTTTGCCTGCATGTGGGTTGATTCATTTTCCGGACTAGTTTGATGTCCACTGTCTTTAAACTTTCTTACAAATATGGCATGTACGGTATCGAGTTTTCGTCTGTTATGTTTTACGTGTTTCGTATTCTCTTGTATGGTCGTCTTCTGAAATTTCAGTTGTCGCTGAAGAAGGTTTATCTTCTCAGTTTGCTCGTAGACCGTTTCACGAAGAAATTTAATCTCATTTTGACTTTCCCTGAAAAAAGCAGGCTAATTTAATGTTTATCGAATTAAACGTAAAGCCTCGAATACCACAATGTGATGTATACAACAAGAGCACCGCCTAGTTGGGAATATATACCCATCGCTGGCAAGGTTAAGTTCCAGATTAAACCTTTTGCAAAGGAAAATAATTAAAAAGATACCAACAGAGAGTTATGGGCCTCTTTATGAGATGCCTTTTTAAGATGCAGTTAGTGGATCATATTGAAGATATGTGCAAAGTGTCATTGTTGTACGCCTAATATTTAGACAGTGCTAGCCAAAATCACTTGTAAAAGGCGCGGTTACGTTCCAAGTTAAACATTTTTTCAAAGGGGAAAAATTAATAAATATATGAACCAGATAGTTATGGACCTTTATCAGATGTATTCATTGGATCTTGCTGTGTAACGTTTCATTGTTTTAGACCTTATACTTTGAAAGTTATTAGCCACAATCATATGTCCGGTAAAAGTTAATGAGCAGACAGACAGGTGGACATATAAACGGACAGAGAAACAGAGAGACAGACGGACGGACAAACGGAAGGACGCGCGGACATCGCCCCTACGGGCATATATAAATCATTCAAAGATACAGTTTTCATTAATAAATACACAGCTCAACTTTTATAATCGGTCACCCAGGTTTTTTGAAAATAACACGAATACTAAAAACTGGAAATCACCGAAACACATACCAATATTAAATTAAGTTTCTGAAATAAAAAAAAATCAGATTACTTTGTTGATAAACTTAATAAAATTTATTTCAGATTACATTGTTGTTAACCTTAATAATATTGGTATGTGTTTCGGTAATTTCCAGGTTTTAGTATGCGTGTTTTTTTCAAAAAACCTGGGTGACCGATTATAAAAGTAGAGTAGTGCAGTGTTTCCTAAGTGCAGAGCAACAAAGATGCAATCAGAACGAAAGCTGTTTGAAAAACGTCCATACAGTTTTAGTCAATCACAATAATTTAATTTAACTTACTTCTGTTGAATTTCCAAAGAGGTTAAACGCTGTAAGACACTTTCCTCATTGACGGTGCTCGCTTTCAATACACTTACAAATAATGAAAGAAACACCACTGTAACTAGATAGTCGAATTTGAAACCATAGTCGCCCATGTCTGCGGTATATTTGTGGTTTATAAGTTTGCTATATCGTTTGCTATTTGTCGCTCTGATGTACTGATACACGAAGGTCAACCTTATCACGTAAGCGAACGTTGGCATTTTCTATATTTGAAACATTTCCCCTGTCAAACATTGTGATTTATCATTTGAGATCGAGTTATGTTATACTTTTAAAAAGAAAACGTTATAAATGCAGGCTACAGAAAACCTCAATAACTCAGATAAATAAATACTCCAAAAAGGGTTTCCCTTGTTAGCAACAAACAAAAACAAGAGACAAAAACAGAAAAACCGCTTCCCTCCGCCGCACCACCAACTCCCAACCCTCCCCTACGCACCGGCTTAGGCGGTATTCTACTTTAAAGCCACAAAGTATGATGATCCCAGAAGACCAGTAAGTAATAATAGTACTGATTTATATTCAGGGAGACAGCCCCCACACTTCACTAGACACACGCTAGTGTGAATGATAATACATACTGAAAATGAGATCCCATGGTAGCAACAAATACAAACAAGAAAGAAAAGTAGCATACTATGTTGTATTGAGTCTGTTCATGAGAGGTAATGTAGGATGACACCTCTTTCTCCCCATTGCACCGGCTTAAGCGGTATTCTACTTCAATCTACACGGATTGGGTTTTCTGATACCAAAGGATCAGTAAATAAATACACTTCTGAGTAGTATTTACAGCCGCCACATATAAAAAACAAAAGCTATATATATAGTGTGATGTCCATACACACTAAAAAGGTGATCCATTGGAATCAACAAAACACAAACAAGAGAGAAAAGCAGCAGCCTCGGTTTTATTGAGTCTGTTCATGAGAGGTAACATAATATGCAATACCGTTTACGCATCCTAGCACCAGCGTAAACGGTATTCTACTTTAAAGCCACAATGATTTGACCTGATGATCCCAAAAAAACAATAAGTAATAACTCTACTGATTTGTAGTCTGGCGAGAGTCGCAAAGCTTTATTTATGTTCCTTTTTCTTCGTAGAATTTAAAATCGAGTGATATGCACAATACTGCTTTGACAATATAAGCTGAAAATGTTAACGATCATGCTTGTTGTTGGGTTTTTTAAAAAAAAGAAAAAAAAAGAAGAAGGAAACACCGGTTAAGCAATGGAGTGCAAAGAAGACACGAACAAGTATTTAATCAAAACACGGGATAACTCATGAAAATGGATAGGTTACGAGAGTAGCAAACTAAGTGGAGTGTGTGGTCCAGTGGTAGAACGCCGAACTCCAGCTCGAGAGGTCGTGGGTTCGATCCTCGCCACGGCCACGTTATTTAACCTTGAGCAAGATAATGAATCCACATTGCATAGTACTGGTTCCATCCAGGAAGCCATCGAGAGTTTTTAATCTAAGTTGCAATAACTTGTTTCGCAATCGATGTCAAATAAATATGTTTAAACTAAGAGGATGACGTCGAGTCGTCTTTGAACAGTCAATAGTGTCAGAGCGCACAGAGAACTTCAATTTGGTCATATATACACAAATGAATTTACCCCTGCCACAGTGGCTTAATACACCAGAACGGGTCTATTTGGGTATGATGCGCTCACCAGATAGAATTATCTAGGCTATGGTGATTTTTGTTTTTTATGTCTAATTCTCTAATGGTTCCTGGGAAGATTCTGAGGAGTTTTTTATTTACATCTCTATACCGTCTGGGCGCCTCCTTGGTTAACGTTGTTCACGACGTTGCGTTGTAAACCTTCTCGCCTGTCACCGCCGCGAATTCGAATCCCACCGGGAGGTTAACATGCAAATGAGAAAGTGTAGATGATTCTTACCGATGGCGGGAGGTATACGGTACTGGTTATACCCAGGAATAAGTGGGTGATCCATCTCAAAAAACACCGCCCGTTATACGTAGCCTAAAATATGTGCTGAAAAATGATGTTAAGCACCAAACAAACAAACAAACAAACAAACACTCTGGACAGGTCATTTTTATTATCACTTTTAAAAGTAAATCTTAAATATATAACGTTTTCAGAATGTCCTGTCAGTAGTGTTTTGAAAACATATACTAAATACATATATACTGTTCTCAGAATTTCCTACCAGTTGTGTCTTAAAAACATTAAACTGAGTACAAACAAACAATATACTCATGCGCAAAACAGGTGATTAAATAAACAAGAAACCCAGATTATGAAGGCCATCCTTAACATCATCATTATCATCATCAGCAACAACAATTGCTCTATGTAAAACTGTGAGGTTAATTAGGGAATGATTGGGAACGTGTATAAATAAGAAAGGAAGATGTAAAAAAACAAGTACAAAGCAGTTTTTAAAAGTAATGACGAAATAATCAACATAGCTAGGGACCAAAATGAGTGGACAAAAGCACCAAACATTCTGTGATAGTAGTTGGTAGTCTAAAAGGGTCCCCAAGGCCACAGATCATTCTGTTACTGTTTATAGCACCTTTCAAAATGACCGCCATCCAAATGCTTCAAGACAGAAATATATTCTTAATTATGACTTAACCCAAAGATGATTTAGACAGAAATGTTTTAGTTTGTTTTTGGCTTAGATGTAAGCTCCTCTATAATGTATTAAATGTCCCCCTTGCCCCCTCACCCCACCCCAACCCACCCCATCCCATGTTACTATGTTTAGCATATTTCAAAATGGCTGCCAAATGCTTATGCGTTTATCATCAAAATACTTTAAGATAGCAATATATTCTTAAGTATGGCTTAACAAAGACCATTTACACTGATTTGTTTTGTTGTTTAGATTTAAGTTCCTGTATAATATATTAAATGTTAAGTTTTGTTTTGTTTAGGTAAGACTGCTATAAGACTCATAGTTAACATATTAAAAGTCATTCTTCCAGATTGCATTATGATACACTTGTGATGTAAGTATCCACCTACATATTTACACGTAGGACTTCGGGCTTTAAATTGTCCACACCAATACATTTCTCATACAGGCCCCTACTTATATAACACGTTTTCAGAACATAGAGGAAGGGGAGCTCAAATTACCCACATCCATACAGATACAGGCAATTACCTTTCATGTTACATATACGGATATACCCCATGTATTGTACGGAACACAGAAGTAGTATGCTTCAAGTTACCCACACCCAAACAGCGATACCTGTCATGTTAACACATAAGAATGCCTACGTATTGCACTGAACATAGATGCAGAAAGCTTCAAGTTTTCCACACCTAAGTATTGTACAGAACGTAGAGGAAGTTTGCTTCAAGTTCAATTACTGACCATACCTGTCTTTTTACATGAAAGTATATACAAAGGAGCATAGTGACAGAAGGAGCATAGTGACAGAGGGCTTCACTTTGCCCTAACTCAAACAGATATAGGCCATCAGTTAACACATATACCTATCAGTTAACACATATGCATATACCTACGTATTGTACGAAAAAGAGGCAGCGGGCTTCAAGTTGCCCACACCCAGACAGATACACGCCATACATGTCATGTTAACACATAAGAACATAGATGCAGAAGACTTCAAGTTGCGCACACACACGCATTGTACGTAGAATGTAGAGGCAGCGTGCTTCAAACTACACATACTCGTACAGATACTGGTCATTCCTGTCATGTTACATGAAAGTATATAACCATGATGACCATATATGCAGTAGGCTTCAAGTCGCTCACACACAAGCAGATACAGGCAATACCTGTCATGTTAACTATTAAGAATATCCACGCAGTGTACGGAACATAGATGTAGGTCTAGGGTTTCAAGTTGCGCGCACATACGTATTGTACAGAACGTAGAGGCCGCGGGCTTCAAGCTTGCCACACTCATACAGATACAGGTCATATCTGTCATGTTACAAGTAAGTATAGAGCCATATATTGTACGAGGCATATATGCAGAAGACTTCAAGCTATAACCAAACAGATACAGACCATACATGTTATGTTACAATTAAGTATACACCCACCTAGTGTACAGAACCAAGAGGAAGCTGGCTTCAATCTACCTACGCTCAGATACATGTCATTCTAGTCGTGTTACACTTAAGTATAAACCCAAGTATTGTAAAGAACATACTGGTAGATGCAGAAGGCTTCAAGTTCCCCCCACTCATACAGATTCAGGCCATGCCTGTCATGTTACATGTAAGATCACAACCACATATTGGACAAAACATTGAGACAGTGGGCTTCAAATTATATACACATAAATATTTAGAGACAGTATCTGCCAGTCCTGTCAGGTTACATGTAAGCCCACACCCACGTATTGTATGGAACATAGAGTCAGAATGCTTCAAGTAGCCCATACTCATACATATTTAGGCCATACATATCATGTTACACCACATATTGTACAGAACATTGATACAGTGAGATAAAAGCCACCAACACTCATATAGATACAATCCTAAAATGTATTGTGACACTTAAGTATACATCCACATAATAGTGTCAGAAGGCTTTAAGCTACTCACACTCATGCCGATAAAGGCCATACCATACACGTAAATATACACCCACATATTGTACAGACGAACATATAGTCAGAAGGCTTCAAGTAGCTCACACTCATACACATACAGGCCGTACCTGTAACGTTACACGTAAGACCATACCCACGTATTGTACAGACGAACATAGAGTCAGAAGGCTTCAAGTTTCCACACTCATACAGATACACGTCATACCTGTAATGTTACAAGTAAGTACACACCCACCCCATTGTAAAGAACCACTCAGATTCAGGTCATACCTGTCATATAACACGTAAAACCAGACCTACACATTTGTACAGAACATAGACATAGCAGGTTTCAATATACCACCCCCCCCCCCCCCCCCCCCCCAATAAATGTATCATTAAACCGAGGGTGATATACGGAAATTAGGAATATTCTGACATTTCATAATAATAATTAAAATAATGAATAAGCATTTAAAATATGTGTATTACAGAAATCAACAGTTTTAGTTATTTTTCTACCTGCTTGACCCTAAAAAATACATTTAGGGATCACGAACCGCTGAGGACCCTTTTAAAAATAAGACGATTATACCTAATATAGTAAAAGAAATAAGCGATACGCTAAAAAGAATATTGTTATTGAACTATTCCTGAAATCAGCAGTTTAAGTTCTTTATTTTTACTATTTTTTCCAATTTATTTTTGCAAAAAAACAAACATTTAGGGATTTACAGACCTTTTAAAAATAAGACGAAATATATAAAATATCATTATACCTAATACGGTAAAAGAATACAAGTGATACTCTAAAGAAATAATTTTTTATTGAACTATTCCAGAAATTAGCAGTTTTATTCTTTTTTTATTCTTTTTTCAATAAGTTTTGCCAAAAAAAACATATGTATCCCTTTAGTGATTTATTATTTCATAGAAATATATCATTACGCCTAAATGGGTAAATAAAATAATGAATTAAGCATTTAAAGGGACACACGGCAATCTTGAAATATTTGAAATGGGTGTCTCGATTTATATATCCAGTATCATTTTTACTTTTACCCTGGTTACATTTAAATAAATCAAATTTTAAGTATTCACTATTTCGTCTTATTATATTACAAGTTTTAATATATTACTGGTGCAATAATATCAAAAATTAATTATATACAAAAACAAATGGCTTAATACAATTCTTATAATTAACATTAATGATTGAACAAATGCATTGTATTTAGAAAAACTAGCGGCGTAACTAACGGGACGCCGCTATTTTTTCAAAAATCAAGATTGCCATGTGTCCCTTTAAAGTATATTGTGATTGAATTATTCCAGAAATCAGAAGTTTTTGTTATTTTCCAACTTGGTGACCCCAAAAAATACATTTAGGGACTCGGGAACCTTTGGGGACCATTTTACATATATGGAGAAATATATAACATACATTTCAGGAAAGTTTGGTGCTTTTGTACGGCGTGTCTAGATTGGGTCCTAAACCCTGGGTTTTTGTCTCTAGCTAACAGGGCCTCCGATATTTGTAATTACGCGTTAGTTTCAAGGTGTGCATACCATGATTAATTGCCCACATATTTCATTGTCAGCTGGATGAGGTTTTTGCATTGTGTCATCCTTACGTACTATATAGCATATATGCATAGGGTTTAAACGCATTCGTAATTTGCTGAAGATGGGTTACAGACTGTTCGTTGCTTCTCTACTTTTAGTGACTTGGATATTGGTCACAGGAATCGCCATAGTTGAGGCGAAAATGATGACAATAGAAGGAGAGGATATGATAAACTCTGGTCTTGTGATAAATGAGCGAAACGGGGCATCTAATCAGAAAGCTATACATTTGGGTCTAAATGATATCATTTTCTTCGAATTATGTACAATGTCATCAAATACCACAGTGCAAGTTGAAAATGTAGCGTATTCAAATGACGGTGGGGGCGATCGCATACAGGTGGCTATTGATAATATTATACTAGGAGTCTTTGATACTACGGCAAAATCAGACGGAGGGAGAGAGTGGGATAGATTCCGTTCCTTCGGAACGTTTCCATTAAAGACAATACCAGAGGGAAGGCACAGGCTATCGCTGAAAGTTCTGAGATCCGATACATATGGCGTTGAAATTGACGTCGTTCGTGTTAATATTGGAGACACACAAAGTAAGGAATCGTTAGAATGTAACATATTTTGTTTTGATAGCATAACATATCTAGACGATATGCCGATCAATTCGATAATACCAGTGCAAGCCACGGCTGTACAAAGAAGTGTCAAAACACAATGTGCAGAGGAGGACAACATCAACGTTCCTGTATTTCATAGCAGTGCGTCCAAATTTGTCATTTCGGCAAGTTTACCCAAGTACACGTCATTTTCAAACAATCGAGGAACGGATTGGTCAAATTGTCAAATGGTGACGGCATTTTGGAAATTTACCAACTTAACCTTCAACCGTCACTTTCTTAACCAACACACTGAAACAGCTCAAATATTGTATAATATAAACACATCCACTGATCTGAGTGAACACATTGGGACAATTTTAGTTGACTTTGAATTAGAGGGACCATCTACCGGCTCAACAAACTCTGAAATTGGAACGACAGTTTCATTGTTCGGAATTAAATTCGCGGGAAATATGAATTTAACATTTCAATTTTATGGAAGAAAAAATGTCTGGTCCGATCCACAAAGTGTCTTTGTCACTGGCATGCAACAAAGCGTTGTTTTCAGTACGCCTGATTTTGCTTTTAGTGAAGGTAAAGGCAACTCGCTAAAGATTGGACTGTTCGGAAATAAAGCCTTAGTTGGTGATATATCTGTAAACGAAATTCGCATGTATATGCGTAATATGGAATATGACCAAAGTGTATCCATTTACAATGACGGTGTCACAATCGTAGAAACAGTCGATATGGACATGTGGTGGCGAATTAACGAGACTATGACGGTAAAGTTACATTCAGATGAACGAAACTATAGAAACGTAGACTATATGCGGATTTATCAGAAAGTTCCGTGGTCAGATAAAGGCTATTCTCAAGTGTTCGTCCTGTACCAAGATGGCAATGTTCGTTTACTTCCTGTTACGCCCCATGGTCTTGATTGGATACCATTTGGTTCCTCTGTTCTGATTGGCCAGTCGGATACTGCATCAAAACGGCCTTGCGCACCAATCGTCCACGTCGATGTAGATCCGGTTACTCTCAAAATAAAAATCTACTATTTAGACGGAGGATCTATTCATTTACAAATAAAAACGGCTCTGATGGAGACTCAATTGGTCATATCGGAGAGCACATACACACGTGATTTGGAATTGTTTCCGTTCTTTACGTTTCGGTCCATGTGGGTCACTGATGGAAATGGTGATGTAGACCATATAACAGTGGACGGCACGGAAACACACGCAATATTGGGGAAATGGGCGTCTCTTCAAGGGAATTTCTTCGCGTTTTATAGAAAATGTATTTCTAGACACAACACACTTAGTCCAGATATACGCCTTAACATTTTAGCGTAATGCCCTTTATGCTATCGAGACCTTTTGTCATGTTTAATGATCTAAAATACAGCTAAAAAGTATGCATTCTCGCGCTTGTACTGTTTGTCAAACCGACTTAGTGTTTTTTTCGTTTTCCAGACCTGCAATCCACTATCACTATGTAAGGCTGAAATGTTTCAATTTGTTATCATCATTTACTCATTAACGATGATTACAGTGCGTGTGACAGTCTGTGATAGTTTTGTAATAATTTTTTTTATTATTATTGTTAAGACCTAACGTTAGAAAACATTGGTAAAATGATGTTTTTTGTTATTTTGTTTTTGTTTTGTTCGGGGTTTTTTCAAACCAAAATTTGCCATTTTACATGAGATGCTGATCCACAGTTATGGCAATGCCGAACACTTTCACATATTACTAACTGTGTAAATGGCATATTACTAATTGTGTAAGCCCACCACAGTTATGGCAATAACTTTCAAATATTACTAATTGTGCAAGTTCAACACAGTTATGGCAATGCCGAACACTTTCAATATTACTAATTGTGCAAGTTCACCACAGTTATGGCAATGCCGAACACTTTCAATATTACTAATTGTGCAAGTTCACCACAGTTATGGCAATGCCGAACACTTTCAATATTACTAATTGTGCAAGTTCACCACAGTTATGGCAATGCCGAACACTTTCAATATTACTAATTGTGCAAGTTCACCACAGTTATGGCAATGCCGAACACTTTCAATATTACTAATTGTGCACGTTCAACACAGTTATGGCAATGCCGAACACTTTCAATATTACTAATTGTGTAAGTCTATTTTTTTTAATCATGAAGATTGATCGCGGTAGTAAGCATTCATTATTCACTTGTTTGTAACATGATGATTTATTTTTAATTTGAAAACTGACTTCAGTGTGACAGTAAGCAGGCCGGTAGCCAGCCCTAAAATTAAACCGAGGCAAATACCTTCTAAGCGGGGTCTGAGGAAAATATCCCTAGACAAATGTTAATTTCTATATGCGATTGCCTGCGATTTAGTGCATTTCCGGGCCAGGTTTTCAGTTGTAAGGTTGACAGTTACATCCATGGCCATGTTAGTGATTTTATTTGATATTCCATTAAAATGCTTACTTCGGTGTTTGTTACCTTTCCAAATTCTACCGGTGTGCCTCTTCGTAGCTACGGGCCCGGTAAAGTATGAACCTATATACTTATTTAGTTGCAGTATAGTCATACCTAACCCTTCTTCAAAAAATACATGGTATGGTCAATATTATCAAACGCCTGTTTACCGCTGTCCTTTGCTGTCCAATTGTTCAAGCCATTTACCTAGCTTAACTAAAGTGACTTGATGTTGTTGTTGTTGTTGTTGTAGTAGTTTTGACCAAAAAAAAATGCTTTATTTCCTTTCTCCTTTACCACAGTTAAATGCATTGTATACTCTTCTCTATATATACTGAAAGGAAAAAGAAACGTGACACGGGAATTTCGGCTATATATTGTTTGTACAATATGCTGCTGTTAATCGAATGGTACATGGCTACGTAAGATCTTTCCTTTCGGAAAAAAGACTAAAACAACACGTAACACAGCAAATAGTATTCCTGCAATGTTTCATTATTGACAGAGTACGCGTTTGGCTCAAGCATGTGAGCAAACTTAGGATGCAAAATTTTGCAAACTCTTTACGTTAAATACAGTACTAAACTGGCAGGAACTTCAACATTTATGAATTACTTGTTACAACGTGTACTGTGATTAAAACGTCTACAACATCACAGTTGTGTCCTTTTTCTAACTAACTGCAACTCTTTTTTTTACAAAACATCATTGGATTTCCTTGGAATATATATGGAATTAAGTGTGCAGTATATACAATATATAACGGAAATTCCCGTGTTGCGTTTCTTTTTCCTTTCAGTATACAACTATAGAGAAGATTTTATGGATTTCGCTACGGATAACATTCAAAATATTGGATATCATTGTTTGTATGAGTACTAATTTGAATATGCTCAGCTATTTTATAATTAATGCCATTTACAGCTATTTTGGGTTGTACTCACGTAACATATTATATGTCAATTGTCATTAAATGTGTTTCATTATATGTACGCGTCACTATCACTGGCTATGTGTATGACCCATTAGCTTTGTTTATGTGAAGATTCCATTTTATTATTTATTAAATATTAATGTACATATCAGACATATTTCATGTAATATAGTTCTGCTTAATGGATTGATCTTTTGTTTTAATTTCCCCCATCAACTCATTGTTAAGTTTATTGCTCCCATATAGAGGGACAGGATACAAGAGACCAGAAACTGCGTCTAAATCTATCAAAATATATTCCTGTGGTTCTCTAACGTGGTGGTTCTCTAACGTGCTCCAGTCGACTTCGTTACACATGATCGCCCAGTTTAAAACACACATTCGATAGTATTGATTCATCTTCGACGCTTGATCGTAAATACAAACGTTATGAACTTCTGTGCAGAAAAAAAAATCGGAAACACTTGTCCGTAATTTTTTTTATTATAATATGTTTGAACAACCGTAGTCGATATAATTTCCTCTTAGTTTATTTGTTAATGTATTGTCTTTCAGCCGTTCTGTATATCTAAGATAGAAAGTTCGTCCGTATCAGCCACTCAGAACCGATATCAGAATCTCGATAAAAGTGGACTGCCCCCATCAAAAAGTAAATTAATAGAAGATATTCTAGATGTTTGTCTTGAAAAATCAATCGTCACAGATGATCTAGACTACCAATACGGCGAGGAAGATAGGAATATAAGAATATTTCATGGTAATCCGGTGAAGATTGGGAATTCCAACGCGAGGTATAAGTGCCGAGGTTCCGATTAAAACACTTATACCTCGGGTTGGAATTCCCTATCAGAACCGAATACCCATGATATATTCTTTTTCTTGAATATCAGAGACATGCTGTGCGTTGACGTCGCCAGCTACTAACGTCCTGCATATCAGATGTTGGTGCGCACATGACTTTTACCCATAAAGTATTACTAAGAGATTCTTTTCATATGTATCCGGTGAAGATAGGAATTCCAACCCGAGGTATAAGAAGTTTTATCGGAACTGAGACTCTGCCGTGTTTCCGATAAAACACTTATACCGAGGGTTGGAATTCCCTATCTGAAACCGAATACCCATGATAGATTCTTGTTCTTGCATATCAGAATATGCCGCCAGCTACTAACGTGTTGCATGTTTTTATGCTATACCGGATGTTGGCGCGCGTGAAATTTATCTCGACCCTAGGTGAGATGGAAATATCTAGTCCCGGTTAAATGACGGATATCCTTTTCCGGTATGCAAGAAAAGACATTCCATCCCCATGTAAAACGTGGATTAGCCTTATCCGGTATTCAAGAAATAGCCTTCTTGCCCGAGGACACAACGAAGAAACCCTACGGCGCCAGACAAGTTCGAACCCGGATCTCCGAATTCAGAGTCGAACGTGCTACCACTGAACCACGGTCGCATCTTAATCAAATAAGATTTAATATCTTAAATAAGTATATATCTAAAATAATAATTCATATATCTGATAAAGTATATTAGATATCTGAATTAATTGTTTTATTCAGATATCTGCATGAATTAGAAATATAGCCATCTTTATATATGTAATATCTTAACTGTTGATTGAAGTCGAATTCAAAGACTTTATTTTAAGACTGGTAGCCCAGTTTAGTAAAATTACCAATCTTCCCTCGAGGCCCTCTTATCTTCACTAAGTCCTTGAAGAATAACATAATTATATGAGATATCGTAATTATTAATTCAGATATATCATAAACGAAAGTACATTTAGATATTTGAGAAACTTATTAATATAGTATATATCGGATAAGGTGACCATCACATTCAGAATTAACCTCCTTGTATGCCCCTGAAGGGAGGGGGCATATAATTATCGCACGTCCGTTCAAACGTCCGTCGGAATTATCTCAGCCATAAGTTCGAAAGTACTAAGAGAATTTCATGAAACTTCACACTAATGTTAATCACAATGAAATGTTGTGTCATGCACACGAATCAGCTCCTTAAGATCACAACTGGAAGCCAACTTTATTGGGTGGCCAAACCTTTTCACAAAATAGTGGACAAGCAAACAAAACACAAAAAAAACGTTATCCATGCACAATTACACCAAAGCATACAACTTTATATAGCGAAAAAAAGTACTTTTTCAGAGCTAACCATTTATTTCTTCAAATTATTGGGTCGGTCGGGGGGGGGGGGGGGATATACATATATATTATAGGGAGAAATATTTGCGAACAACCAAGCCAGACAACCTTCGGACGAACTACTATATGTGCAAATAAAGCGAAAACAAGACACGCAAAAAAATGAAACAGATATACGGTTTGGAAAATGTTACAGGACTGTATTTATCATATTTTACACGTGCACGCTTTAAACACGTGCTGCTGCGACCGTCGGAACATGTTCATGTCAAAGTTTATCAGGAGTGTACGTTGACTTTAGTGTCTTTACGCGTCTCATTACACCTACTTAATATGTTTTCCTAAACATGTGCACTCACCACAATACTGTCACACATTTTAACAAATGTAAATTATGTTTAATCACCGTTTAGTGGTTTTATAAAACGGAAGCAAGAAGACATAATTAGTAACGCCACTTTTTCATCATAACACGATTAGTCCAATCCGTCATACTTTAATAATATTTTTATTGCAGATCTGTTACAATATATGTATATTAAACATATGTATATTAAACATCATAATATTACAACATAATTATGCACATGAATTGAACTATATATTACAATATTAGTTAGTTTTCTTCATAAAATGTTTCGATCAATTATAATGTATGACAAGAAAACAAAAAACGTGCGCGAGGAGAAAACAAAAAACATGCGCGTGTTTATACGCATAATGAATCTTTATTAAGTGTATTTAGAGTTTTCCGATTCATCAAACGTAGCAACTCAAGGTTTTCACAGACTCGGTTTTTTTCCACAGGTCAGGGGCGTAGCCAAGCATACTCCTGTACGCCCGGTTGTACTCTAGAAAATCGAATGTGAACAAATAAAAATGCTTATTTTTTAAAATCAGCAATAAAAATTGAAGTGGGGTAGGTGGGTGAGGCACTATTTTTAAAAAAACACACAATGAATGGAGGCGAGAGCCTCCAAAATCTCGCTCAAATGAAGCCACAAACCTCCGAAATGGCACTCAAATTTCAAATTTTTCCGCCATTTCGGACACTCCCTCCCGCACCCTCCCCCAGGGCGTATTCCTCAAAAGGCTCTAGCTACGCCCCTGCAGGTCATTAATGTATCGTGTCATAAAGAGTCCTTAAGTTCAGACACTTACTTGCCTTGCTCCGTCTCCTTCATTCTGCCACTACCTCTTGCTTTACGTCACTATCCCTTTATTTTCAAAATGTAAACATACTGTACATTTGTAAATGAAGACGTGTTAAAACAGCCATTTATGTTTAAATGTCACTTCTTCTAAAACGATTCCTAGGTAAGACCTTGAGAGTTGTATAATGGAATTTAACAAGTTTGCTCTAAGTTTAACAAGCATATGTGACGCTCTACATACTAACATGGCTCTACACTTCCAAAGTTATGGCTGAGCCACGGTTTTGACTCCTTTGACCTCGAAGTGTGACCTTGGCCTTTGAAGTACAAACCCCGATTATTATGCATTAAACACCTCCTAATGCTATCAGTGAAAATTTTTATGTAAAACAAGAGACATAACTCTTGTGTTACTAATCTGATCTAGCTGGTTTTCGAACTTACCAGAGTTTCGTTGATATTAACGATATGATCAAATTTGGTAAAGGTCTAATAAAACATAAATGCAGGTGCTAGAATGTTCACAAGGCAGAATGTGGCATTTTCAGCAAAACAATGGCCATAACTCTGGTGTTACTAATCCGATCTGGCTGGTTTTCGAACGTGTTTGAGTTTTCATTGATATTAACAATCTGGCCAAGTTTGGTAAAGATCAAATACAAAATGAAGGTCCTAGAGGGATGTCAGTCAAAACGTACCCTCAGGGGTCAAGAAGTTCCCAAATTTATCAAAACGTCCCCTTTCTGTATTTACGAGACACACTTGATGGCATGCTGTATGGAATGAACCGCGACCACACAAGAAACACAAAACGCGGACATAACAAATACGCACGCATCGGTTTACAAAATAATTTTAACACAATATAATTTTAAATTCCAAAATAACAACACAATCACACGGTCGAAATAAATGAAGTATGAACTGAATTGAACTGAATTGGATTTTATAGTCGCACCAACAGATAAGGTCACATGGCGACTTTCCATCTTCCATTGGTGGAGGAAGACCCCAGGAGGGCATCTGGGTAAAACCACCGAAGTTCCGCAAGCAAGCTGCATAGCTTCCTCACTTACAGAGTCCTAGGCCTCTAAGGGATCGAATCCACAGTGGTGAGGGCAAGACTCTCACCACTCGGCCACGGACGCCCCAAATAAAATATGAAGTAAATGAAATAAATTAACTGTATGCAATGCAAAATAATTGTGATACTTGTTGATTATGACTGTCCAATTTATACAAATAATTTGCCGGTGAAACTAAAGAAACTTGATTAACAATACACATGCATTATTATCTATTTATTTGTTGACAGTTTTACATTTCTAACAAAAAGGTTTATTATCCGTTAAAGATATTAATCCGTAAAAAGGTCTACAAATCAGGTTTATATGGTGAACTAGGTAGAGTTCCGCTCTTTATAAAGGGAACATTAAATATGGTATAGTACTGGATTAAATTATTGAAGTTAGAAGATAACAGTATTGCTAAGACAAGAAAATCGGTAGAACCCAGCAGTATTCAATTTACAGTTCCATTAGTAGTTTTGAAGTTATGCTCCGGACAAAAAGTGTAAGTATAAAAGTACAAATGGAAATCAATCTAATTTGAGTGAAGATAGAGTTACGGTTCTTGCACTCTGCACTTCATTTCATTGCCCTCTATCATTTTGTGAAGTTTCATTGTAGTCCCATCAGTAGTTTTGAAGTTATGGTATGGACAAGAATTGTTTACAAAGGTCAATGACTCTAATTTGAATGAAGACATAGTTACGGTTGTACTCTGCACTTCATCTTATTGCTCTCTATCATTGTGAGAAGTTTCATTGTAGTCCCATCTGTAGTTTTGAAGTTATGCTCCGAACAAAAGTGAGACGGACGGACGGACGGACAAAGCGGCGACTATATGCTTCCCGAAAATTTCGGGTAGCATACAAATAAATAAATTTTAAAAAAAAGAGACACAGACAATAATATATCACATAACGGGTCAAATTGGGCATTCCATATACAATCAATACTAGAGAAGTAAGGTAAGACAGATATTTGGTTACATCAATATGATACAGAACACATTAAGTTTGAACTCATCGAACAAAGAATATTAGATATATATCATCAGGGTTTGATATTAACAGTTGTCCCCTTGTCCTGTGCCATGTAGATTATACTGGGGACAAGTTAATTGTCCCAGGTGACCTGTCCTACGGACAACTAAATTTTATAATAAGAAATGAATTTTACATCTTTAATACTTGTGACTGAAAAAATGTCAAAACATTGATGAGCACAAATGTAAATGACAAATAAAAACATCTTGTCTTCATTGGTGGAATGCAACTGAGGGAATGTAATGTCACTTTCACAATCCTCCGTGGTGCCACTGAGTTCCGTCGGTGTGTTCTTGGGCAAGACACTTTTCCTTAGCCTCGTCCGTCGGATGGGGACGTAAACCGGGCGGTCCCGTGTATCGGTCTATCAACCGAGCACGTTAAAGAACCATAGGAATCTATTCGGTAATAAGAGTAGGGCAGGTTCCCGGATTCCTATGTATCCTTCCCCTCTCTCTGGGGCGGCTCTAAATAACCTGTACTGTGTTGATGAGCCGTTAAACAACATTCAATTCAATTCATGATTGATCTTCTTTTTTGTATCACTTTTACATAAAGTGCGGGGACAAGTAAATTTGACTGGGGACAAGTAAATTGTGTAAGTTACTTGTCCTATGGACAAGTTGCTGAAAAAAGTTAATATCAAACCCTGTATCATCAAAGTTGGTATGCAAATATAAATAATCCAGTTCACGGACCACCTAGCAAGCACAATATAATAGGCTAAAGTCGTGTGTTCTGCGGGATGGAATCTACAATCGTGCACGTGGCCTAGATGTAGAGCGTCCGCCTTGCATGCGGGGGTTCGTGGGTTCTATTCCCGGACGTTTCATACCAAATAATTCATAAAAATGCTTGATGACCGCTAAAGGTTAAAATATATTATTGATGCAATATAATCAACAGTTAATAATATGCAAAAAAAATAAATATTTTCTCTCTACTATTCTTATAATTAATATTAATGATTGAACAAATGCAGGTTATGTAGAAAACCTAACGGGATACCGGGAGTGTTCTCCCGAGAGGGGTTCAAATCATTCGCTGTTGTTGAAGCCCCTCCTGTCAATTATGTCCCGACGAAGCTCCAGCTGTTGTCTGAGCCCCTAAATGGCGTTTCACAACAAAAGGGACGCAACACATATATACTGCGATTTTATTGTGAAAACGCCATTTATAACAGATTAAGGGGAGGAAGTTTTGTATTGTAATCGTTAGTTGAAGCACACGTCGATATTGAATTGAATTGAATTGAATGTTGTTTAACGGCTCATCAACACAGTATAGGTTATTTAGAGCCGCCCCAGAGAGAGGGGAAGGATACATAGGAATCCGGGAACCGTGCCCTACTCTTATTATCGAATAGATTCCTGTGTTTTTTTTAACGTGCTCGGAGGATAGACCGATACACGGGACCGCCCGGTTTGCGTCCCCATCCGACGGATGGGGCTAAGGGAAAGTGTCTTGCCCAAGAACACACCGACGGAACTCAGTGGCACCACGGAGGATTGATCCCGGGGCCTCCGGTTGCAAATCCGCCGCGCTACCGACTGCGTCGATATTGAAAAAAAAACACATGCTATTGTGTTAGAGTTATAAAATAGATTAGATGTAAATGTTTCTTATATTTTGCCACTATCTACACGCAATTTCATTTATTATGTGCAATTCTGTTGACGAATAACCGATTACCACGTGTATAGCTCTCCCTGCACACGGACCTATGACTTTACACACACCTCCTTTGGAGGATGGCATACTTTCATAGTAGACTTATCTTACCCAAGGAAATCGAACTGTGACGTCTGGGACAAGAGGCAAGTATGACCAAGTATGCTAACCACTCATCCACCACAACAATATGACTGGAAGAAATTGTTATTTTCAATAGACAGGTTGAAGGAAATAAATATAAACAAAAGAAAAAAAAAAAGAAAAAAAAATCAGAAAAAACTTCTTTTTTTTGTTATACTATATTTCTGTATAGACATGTATACAAACATCAAAACACATTTAAAAATAAATAAAAACCGTACACCAAAAACAATCCTACCCAAAATTCATACCCCATTGCCATGTAAGAGACCATAGTGTACAGCTATGCAATTATTTGATATGTTTTGATGTTTGTATACAAGTCTAGACAAAAACAAACAATTAGATTTTTTATTTTTTTAAGATCCTTTTGTTTTTCAAGATTTCTTTTAGGTCCAAACGCGTTCCTCCTTCAACCTTTGTTTCAATACCGTTCTTCTAGTTACAATTGATTGCAAATCGGGTCCTGATATGGTCTGGGATGTCGTTATCTAAGGTGGATATAATATATCGGCATGGAATGTCTTCTATTCCTAGCACACATTCTCTAATTCACAAAAAGCGGAGTATACATCTGTCATGATGCTATGCATAACGTGCACGCACAGTGCCGTAACCAGACATAAACTGACACAAAGAAATATATTGGGTGAGAAGAGGGTCGTGGGTCGGGGAGGGCAAGGGAGGATCCGGGGGTATGGGTGCACCAGGCTAAAATCTGAAAAGTAATAATTATATGTAACTATATAGTAAGATTTTGTTGGTTGGGGTGTACAGGTGGTAGTGGGATGGGTCTAGGGGCGGGTCCAGTGCGGACACCGGGAGCACCCCTACCTAAAATCTGAAACGTATGTATTTTGATTGTTCTTTGGTTGTTAGTTAGGCAGTGGGGTGGGGGCATGGGCGAATCCAGTTTAAATAAATCCATAAAATAAAGTCTTCTTACTTTAGAAAACATCTGGGGGGTATGCACCCTCCTCAGGGGCGGATAAAGGATTTGACATTGGGGTTGGAGCGCAAGTTAAAAAAGCAAGTTATAACCAAAACGCACGCACGCACGCACGCACGCACGCACGCACGCACGCACGCACTCACTCACTCACTCACTCACTCACTCACTCACTACGCACGCACGCGTTGTTTCCAGTCAAGGGGTGATGCGCAACTTTAAAAAAACTCTATTTACAGCCAACCCACAACCACTGCCCCCTCCCCCTAAAAAACACAAACAACACTCAACAGCAACAACAACAAAAAGCACAAAACACAAAACAACAACTATTTTTGTCACATAATGCGTACAAGTCACATATTGCATATTGAGTTTTGACGCATTATATGAATAATCACATTCGCCTCCTGTTTAAAAAATAATTAGGAAGTAGTAACGGCTTAAGAAATAAACATTAGGCGAATGTGAGAATACATACAGGGGAGAAGCCATATAAATCAAATTTATTCAGCCATTCTGTTATATTTCGTTAAATGATAGCAAGTGATAATGTCTAGGTGATGTGAGAGATATCCTGATAAGAGAAAAACGATGTCTCTGTCATCTGTTAAATTTAATTTTGTTCCCCGTGAGGTTGCGGGGTAGACCTCCCCCCCCCCCCCCCCCCCCGCCACCAACACCCAACACACACACATTCATATTCATTTTGTCATTTTTTATCATGCCCATTCAAGGTCTTTACCATGACACCGCGTATGCAAACATGGAAACGTGGCTCCATCGTAAATGGAGTGTCTATTATAGAATTTGCAGCAATTCTGCAGTTTTGCAGGTAAGAAGGTCCTAGGCCCAATCTTCATTTTTTATCTTGATGTAAATGGAGGATGAGCCTGGCACGTTCGTTCCTGTTAGGCGCCATATAACCTTTCATGTGTTGTTGTGCCTTAAAACACAAATCAATTCAATTAACTTTTTTAAACAGTAGTCGAATTTGAGTATGCATACAGGAGAGAAGCCATATAAGCTACATACATTAAGATATTAGGCGATGTGAGAGATGTAGAGATGTTTCTATTGTCCTTTAATTTTCCGAATATACCTAGTTACTCATTTTAGCAAAGTAGAAGTTACTAGTGCCTAATTAACTGCTATACCAGCCGCAATTACGCATTAATCGTGGATATGAATGTGAATGCTATT
>JAWPHD010009776.1:0-100336 GCA_037043455.1 Cyrtodaria siliqua | reverse complement strand
AGCTCTTTCCCATGGCTGGGCCTTAGATGAGTTATGCACTTTAGTTCAGTCTGTTACCCCAGACTTTAATTAAAATATAAATGGAAAACAGATGAAATGGAATAGTAATTACATCACATTTTTTATATTACGAGAATAACCATGAGATCATACGGCTGCTATAGGGTTATGGCAATGGTATGACATGCGAAAGTAAATATTCCACTAAACACAACACGTTTTCAATACCTACTTTCCTTATAGCATAACACGTGTTGATGCGTTTACAATACCTACTTTACTTATAGCATAACACGTGTTGATGCGTTTACAATACCTACTTTACTTATAGCATAACACGTGTTGATGCGTTTACAATACCTACTTTACTTATAGCATAACACGTGTTGATGCGTTTACAATACCTACTTTACTTATAGCATAACACGTGTTGATGACAACTTTTTGTTTTATAGAATAACAAAGTTGTATTTAGTTTATAATAATCACTAACGCTGTTGATTGGGTTGTTACAACACGTTTTCAATAATCACTAAGATTGTTGAGTTGATTTCTATAACCACTTGCATTGTTGAGCTGGATTTCAACAACAACAAGAACGAATAGTTACATTTAACATGGTAACAACATGAGGAAAAATAGCACTTACATTAATTCGTTGACGAGTACAGTGAAGGTGTTAAAGGAACACACGGCAATCTTGATTTTTTAAAGATAACTCGCGGTGTCCCTACATAGCATGCAGTAGTTCAATCATTAATATTAATAACAAGAATGGTGTACACCAAATTGCTTATGTTTTTTTATGACTTTTGATAATATTGTACCAATAATATATTTCGACGTTTAGTAAAACAAGAACATTGAAACTCAGCATTTTATTTAATGATATGCAAGCAGGTTTAAAGTCGGCAAAGTCTATGTTACTGCATAAATAATTAGAGAAACTAATTTTGATGCTTGATAAAAAAAAACACTTCAAGATTGCCGTGTGTCCCTTTAATATAAGTATGGGTACTTAGGTAAGACTAGAACATATCAGCGGCAAGTGGAATGGGGAGGAACAGATCAGCGGCAAGTGGTATGGGGAGGAACAGATCTGCGGCACGTGGAATGGGGAGGAACAGATCAGCGGCAAGTGTAATGGGGAGGAACAGATCAGCGGCAAGTGGAACGGGGAGGAATAGATCAGCGGCAAGTGGAATGGGGAGGAACAGATCAGCGGCAAGTGGAACGGGGAGGAACAGATCAGCGGCAAGAGGAACGGGGAGGAACAGATCAGCGGCAAGTGGAACGGGGAGGACTAGATCAGCGGCAAGTGGAATGGGGAGGAACAGATCAGCGGCAAGTGGAATGGGGAGGAACAGATCAGCGGCAAGTGGTATGGTGAGTAACAGATGAGTGGCAAGTGGAACGGGGAGGCATAGATCAGCGGCAAGTGGACTGGGGAGGAACAGATCAGCGGCAAGTGGAATGGGGAGAGGGTTCGAATCCCACTGGGAGCTCGACTTGTAAGTGAGGAAGTGTCGATTCTTACGGATGACGGGAGGTGTACAGTACTGGTTCTACCCAGGAAAGGTGGGTGGTCTGCATCCACCACAAAAAATCGACCGTCATATATAACCTTTCATGTGTTGAAAATGACGTAAACACCATACAAATTATCCCATCAGAAAAGTGATTACGGAAACTTGTTGTAAACAACTCAGTATGTTTATGCTATCAGAAAAGCGGTTACAACCAACTCAATATGTTTATGCTATCAGAAAAGTGGTTATGAAAAACTGTCTTAAACACACATCGGCCTTTTTTGCCATTGACCGTTCCAATGCAGTAGCCATTTTGTCAACATTTTATGTTTGTGATGTCATATCTTGACTTTTATTTATCTTTGTAGTTGTCGTTTTGGTTGACTTGAGAACTTGTCAGTAGTATATCACTTTTACTTTTACACCCTGCAACACTATGATGGCATCCCATAGTATCACAAGCCGCCTGTAGACGCCTCTGATAGGATAAACATATTGAGTTGGTCACAACAAGTTTCTATAACCACTTTTCTGACAGCACAAACATATTGTGTTGGTTACAACAAGTTTACAGTAGTGCTATTTTTACTTGTCCTTTGGGATCAACGAGCCAAATATATGTGACTTTGAAGTAGAATACCGCTTATGGCGGTATTGGGGGACGTTAGAGCTGTTGCTTCTTACATTACCTCTTATGAACAGACTCAATAAAACCGAGTCTGCTACTTTATTCTCTTGGTTGTACATGTATTTGTTGCTTCCAAAGGATCTCCCTTATCAGTACTGATTTAATAACCACTTTTCTGATAGCGTAAACATATTGAGTTGATTACAACAAGTAACCACTTTTCTGATAGCATAACTATATTGAGTTGGTTACAACAAATTTTCAGTTTCCATATTTCTTAGAGCATACACATTTTTAGTTGGTTACAACACGTTTCCATAACCTGATAGCATAAACATAATTCTGATAGCAAAAACATATTGAGTTGGTTACAACAAGTAACCACTTTTTTG
This sequence comes from Cyrtodaria siliqua, assembly GCA_037043455.1. Classification (NCBI taxonomy): domain Eukaryota; kingdom Metazoa; phylum Mollusca; class Bivalvia; order Adapedonta; family Hiatellidae; genus Cyrtodaria; species Cyrtodaria siliqua. The sequence continues at coordinate 97,787 of JAWPHD010009776.1, read as the reverse complement.
ATAGCATAAAGATATTGAGTTGGCTACGCACGTTTTCAATAACCACGTTTCTTATAGCATACCGATGTTAAGTTGATTACACTACGTTTTTATAACCACTTTTCTTATAGCATAACACACGTAGTTAAACTACACTTAACACAAGTGCTTTGATGTCAAAGACAGAAATTATGTTGTAAAAATTAGATATCTCTCTATAATCTACAATACATCTTATCATGCAGCACCTAAGGTTTATTGAAGAAGCTGGGAATCCCAGCATTAAATGGCTTAGGAAAATGCTTAATTAGTGCCGAGAATCTAATTAATGGGTGTAATGAAAGGAATTTGAGCTGCAATATCATTTCAGAGTATATGTTACATGTTATGCTGTTTGAAAATTTTGATTAGTATGGGAAACAATAAATCGTCTACAATGTGCTTTTGTATTACATATTTTGCTCTAAAAAAGAGAGTATGAAATGAGAAATTTGATAATCGCCGAACACGAGAAATACTTCAAATATTGCAGTATCGGTTTGATTGAGATGTTCATTAACAGTAGTGAAAAGTGATTGTTACAGTTCACGCCCTTTAGCCCCGGGATGAGCATAACTCAATATTTAAAATGTCAACAGTACGAACAGTTGAGCCATCCGGAAGATGGTATGTATGTGACGGTCAACATGGAACCTTCAATGAGGTATTTTATACCATTTCATGGCCAGCGACGTGTGATACCAGTTGCTAACAAAATGCTTTGCCCTAAACGAGAAAACAATGAGCGTAATAAACAAAATGGAATTTAGTTGGGAGCAGAGGTTCTGATTCCAGTAACAGTCAAAAGACTAAGTTAAAAAGCAGGCAACATATCCTAAGGTCGATAAACAATACGCGGAACCTTTAAAGTGGAGTAGTGGAACCACCTATTCGAAATTAAAGTAAGAAAACAATGTATATTTGAGAATGTACCACCGATATCTATATATATCGTGCTCATCAATCTCCAAAGATCGGAATGAATAACAGTTCTGACTGCAAGCAGGGGGAGACAACGCAGATATAGCACATTTTCGTTAAAGGGGTTGATGCACTATTTTTAAATAAGGTTTATTTTAAAGGGCTCTAAACAATTTGAAAAAAGCTGAAAAAAATATCAAAGTGTCGTGAAAAATAAAAGAGATATGACCTATTGAAAATTGGCAAAGAAACATAAATGGAGACGGCCAACTTTGAACGATGACGTCATCGCGCCTTTTTACCATATATGGAATAGTGACAAAATGTCTTTTAAAGCAAAGAAAACCACCGCAAATGAAAAATAAGCCTAGCATTTATGCATGTTACATCTGTATATTTAGTTTTAATCAATTTGCAGTGATTTGTTCTGCTTTAAAATTAGTTTTGTCTATATGCCGTCTCTAGTAAAAAGGCACGATGACGTCATCGTTCCAATATGGCCGCCTCCATTTATGTTCTTTGCAAATTTTCAATCGGTCTTATCTTCTTTATTGTTCATGGCATTTTGGCATTTCTTTCAGCTTTATTCCAGTTTTTCAGAGCCCTTTTAAATAAATCATGTTTGAAAATAGTGCATCTACTCCTTTAAGGAATCGCAGAAACATACTGTGGCACGCAGCATTTAACGTTTTGAGGACAATTATAAACTTAACCACAGTGTTGCGGTCTCGAGATGGTGAAGATTGCAATGTTGAAACCTCCTTTTGCAAGGAACTTCCTCTTGCAAGGAAGTTTCACTTGTGCTTTTAATAAATACTGAAAAAGGATTTCCATTGGAAGCAGCAAACACAAACAAGAGATAAAAGTAACACTCGGTTTTATTAAGTCTGTTCATGAGAGGTAATGTATGTGCAATACCTCTCACGCCTCTTAGCACCGGCTTAAGCGATACTCTACTTTAAAGCCACAAATGTCGGGCTTGGTGATCCCAAAAGGACCAGTAAGTAACAACGCTACTAAACCTTCAAGCATATTATATGGGTGAACCCATACGCAAATAAATACCAGCAGTGGTGGTATCCATATTCAGGTTACTACGAGGCAGCTAAATCCATGTTATTTTGATAAATGTGTCAAACTGTTTATATGTTTTGTTTTATGTTGAAGTTAGATCTGCAGATGTTTCCTCAATGCTTACTTGTTAGTTTTACGCGCTACTTCAAATACGCTTTTTTTTCTTTCAAAAAATAAAAAACAAATACAAAAAAATTATCGACACGGATTTTATCGTCGTACCAACAGCTAAGATCATATGGCGTCTTTCCAGCTTACACTGGTGGAGGCAGAACCAAATACAAACACATTATTGGACAGTTTATTTAATTTGCTAAAGGCACGGATTCCAATTATCACCTACATTTATTAATTCAGCAATCAGCATCAACTTGACTTTAAACCTGCGTGCATATTAAATAAAAGCTAATAACATTAAAAAAAAGTTTTAAATTTTCTTCGATATGTAGTCTATCCATAGGTTTAAATATATCATTGATTCATTGCAATCAACAGTTTGTAATATGCATTTTGATTTTTACTCCAATACGAAATCTAGTTTTAAAAAAATTACCGCATTAATATTTCCTACTGATTATAATATAGACTGGTTTACGGTTTACTAAATAAGTTCTATATTTTACCCTAAAATCAAAAATTGCATTATTAAATTTAATTTTTTGTTCGTTTGTTTGTTATTTAAGCATTTTTTTTTATTATTTACACTAAATTGTTTCATGATACATGTATAAAATCTTTGCTATTTTTTAATAATATAATCTGCTCATTAAAATTATATAACGTATTCCAAAATTCAATGGTTTTCTTTGTTTATGCTTTTATAAAATAATAAAAAATAATCAATTATTAGGTAGATTTAACATGCATCAGTGATTTGACTACTGTTTCACTGTTTTGTTTTCTAAACCATTGATTAAGCCTGACCAATCTATGAATCTATATCAATTTATTTTTAAAGCAACGTTTTTTTTATATTACTTTTCCACAAAAAAACACACTTAATTAACGTTAATGCATTGTTTAAAATAGTAATGTTAACACTTACCGCTTTTCTGTATTACGTCTAAACCTGGTTGTCTTCTAAATACACAATTTTACCCATTAACTAATTGGTTATTGATATATTCCTAAACGCATCGATGTTTTGACCATTAATATTAGTAATAGAGCGTTGATTCTAAAAAAAGTAGGTTGTGTTGTACACATCTCCTTATGTAGTGGGCCCTCCGTGAATGTCCTTGTTCCCTGGATCCATTAAAATGACACACTGACTCTTAACGTGTTTATCAGGCATTACAAGTATCGTCTCTATAGCAGGCATTACAAGTATAGTCTCTATATCAGGCATTACAAGTATAGTCTCTATATCAGGCATTACACGTATCGTCTCTACATCAGGCATTACAAGTATCGTCTCTACATCAGGCATTACAAGTATCGTCTCTATATCAGGCATTACAAGTATCGTCTATACATCAGGCATTACAAGTATCGTCTCTATATCAGGCATTACAAGTATCGTCTCTATATCAGGCATTACACGTATCTTCTCTACATCAGGCATTACAAGTATCGTCTCTACATCTGGCATTACAAGTATCGTCTCTACATCAGGCATTACAAGTATCGTCTCTATATCAGGCATTACAAGTATCGTCTCTATATCAGGCATTACAAGTATCGTCTCTATATCAGGCATTACAAGTATCGTCTCTATATCAGGCATTACAAGTATCGTCTCTATATCAGGCATTGCAAGTATCGTCTCTATATCAGGCATTGCACGTATCGTCTCTATATCAGGCATTGCAAGTATCGTCTCTATATCAGGCATTACACGTATCGTCTCTATATCAGGCATTACAAGTATCGTCTCTATATCAGGCATTACAAGTATCGTCTCTACATCAGGCATTACAAGTATCGTCTCTATATCAGGCATTACACGTATCGTCTCTATATCAGGCATTACAAGTATCGTCTCTATATCAGGCATTACACGTATCTTCTCTACATCAGGCATTACAAGTATCGTCTCTACATCTGGCATTACAAGTATCGTCTCTACATCAGGCATTACAAGTATCGTCTCTATATCAGGCATTACAAGTATCGTCTCTACATCAGGCATTACAAGTATCGTCTCTATATCAGGCATTACAAGTATCGTCTCTATATCAGGCATTACAAGTATCGTCTCTATATCAGGCATTACAAGTATCGTCTCTATATCAGGCATTGCAAGTATCGTCTCTATATCAGGCATTGCACGTATCGTCTCTATATCAGGCATTGCAAGTATCGTCTCTATATCAGGCATTACACGTATCGTCTCTATATCAGGCATTACAAGTATCGTCTCTATATCAGGCATTACAAGTATCGTCTCTACATCAGGCATTACAAGTATCGTCTCTATATCAGGCATTACACGTATCGTCTCTATATCAGGCATTACAAGTATCGTCTCTATATCAGGCATTACACGTATCTTCTCTATATCAGGCATTACAAGTATCGTCTCTATAGCAGGCATTACAAGTATCGTCTCTATATCAGGCATTACAAGTATCGTCTCTATATCAGGCATTACACGTATCGTCTCTATATCAGGCATTACAAGTATCGTCTCTATATCAGGCATTACAAGTATCGTCTCTATATCAGACATTACAAGTATCGTCTCTATAGCAGGCATTACAAGTATCGTCTCTATATCAGGCATTACAAGTATCGTCTCTATATCAGGCATTACAAGTATCGTCTCTATATCAGGCATTACACGTATCGTCTCTATATCAGGCATTACACGTATCGTCTCTATATCAGGCATTGCAAGTATCGTCTCTATATCAGGCATTACACGTATCGTCTCTATATCAGGCATTACAAGTATCGTCTCTATATCAGGCATTACAAGTATCGTCTCTACATCAGGCATTACAAGTATCGTCTCTATATCAGGCATTACAAGTATCGTCTCTACATCAGGCATTACAAGTATCGTCTCTACATCAGGCATTACAAGTATCGTCTCTACATCAGGCATTACAAGTATCGTCTCTACATCAGGCATTACAAGTATCGTCTCTACATCAGGCATTACAAGTATCGTCTCTATATCAGGCATTACACGTATCGTCTCTATATCAGGCATTACAAGTATCGTCTCTATATCAGGCATTACACGTATCGTCTCTACATCAGGCATTACAAGTATCGTCTCTATATCAGGCATTACACGTATCGTCTCTATATCAGGCATTACAAGTATCGTCTCTATATCAGGCATTACAAGTATCGTCTCTATATCAGACATTACAAGTATCGTCTCTATAGCAGGCATTACAAGTATCGTCTCTATATCAGGCATTACAAGTATCGTCTCTATATCAGGCATTACAAGTATCGTCTCTATATCAGGCATTACACGTATCGTCTCTATATCAGGCATTACAAGTATCGTCTCTATATCAGGCATTACAAGTATCGTCTCTATATCAGACATTACAAGTATCGTCTCTATAGCAGGCATTACAAGTATCGTCTCTATATCAGGCATTACAAGTATCGTCTCTATATCAGGCATTACAAGTATCGTCTCTATATCAGGCATTACACGTATCGTCTCTATATCAGGCATTACACGTATCGTCTCTATATCAGGCATTGCAAGTATCGTCTCTATATCAGGCATTACACGTATCGTCTCTATATCAGGCATTACAAGTATCGTCTCTATATCAGGCATTACAAGTATCGTCTCTACATCAGGCATTACAAGTATCGTCTCTATATCAGGCATTACACGTATCTTCTCTATATCAGGCATTACAAGTATCGTCTCTATATCAGGCATTACACGTATCTTCTCTATATCAGGCATTACAAGTATCGTCTCTATATCAGGCATTACAAGTATCGTCTCTACATCAGGCATTACAAGTATCGTCTCTATATCAGGCATTACAAGTATCGTCTCTACATCAGGCATTACAAGTATCGTCTCTATATCAGGCATTACAAGTATCGTCTCTACATCAGGCATTACAAGTATCGTCTCTACATCAGGCATTACAAGTATCGTCTCTACATCAGGCATTACAAGTATCGTCTCTATATCAGGCATTACAAGTATCGTCTCTATATCAGGCATTACAAGTATCGTCTCTATATCAGGCATTACAAGTATCGTCTCTATATCAGGCATTACAAGTATCGTCTCTTTATCAGGCATTACAAGTATCGTCTCTATATCAGGCATTACACGTATCGTCTCTATATCAGGCATTACAAGTATCGTCTCTACATCAGGCATTACATGTATCGTCTCTACATCAGGCATTACAAGTATCGTCTCTATATCAGGCATTACACGTATCGTCTCTACATCAGGCATTACAAGTATCGTCTCTATATCAGGCATTACATGTATCGTCTCTATATCAGGCATTACAAGTATCGTCTCTATATCAGGCATTACAAGTATCGTCTCTATATCAGGCATTACAAGTATCGTCTCTATATCAGGCATTACATGTATCGTCTCTATATCAGGCATTACAAGTATCGTCTCTATATCAGGCATTACATGTATCGTCTCTACATCAGGCATTACAAGTATCGTCTCTATATCAGGCATTACACGTATCGTCTCTATATCAGGCATTACAAGTATCGTCTCTATATCAGGCATTACAAGTATCGACTCTATATCAGGCATTACAAGTATCGTCTCTATTTACTTATCCATTATTATTTTAACTTTAAACCTGCTTGCAAATAATGAAATAAAAATGTTGAGTTTTCATTTTTTCTTCTTTTCTACCATAGGTTTAAATATACTATTGGTGCAATGTAATTAACAGTCTGTAATAGGCAAACATATGCTTTGCTTTATACTATTCATATAATTAATATTAAGGATTGAACAATGTAAGTTATGTACAAAAACTAACGAGACGCAGCGAGTTTTTAAACAAGAGGCCCTAGAGGGCCTGTGGACGTTCTGCTTGCTAAAGATACAGTTTATATATAAGGGGTCATAACTCTTTCAAATATCATTCAACCGGAACATGGCGATGATATACGCAACTAGGCTTGGTACTGATCATCCCTGCCAAGTTTCGTTGAAATCCACCAGAGGTTCAGGAGAACTAGTCTGTACAACGTTAGTGTATTAAAACCTTTAAGGGGTCATAACTCTGCCAAAATTCATTTAGCTGGAACATGGCAATGAAATGCGTAACTAGGCTTGGTACTTATCATCCCTGCCAAGATTTGTTGAAATCCGGCCAGGGGATCAGGAGAATTCTTTGGGACAAAGTTTGTGCATTAAAAGTTTAAAAGAGCCAAACATCATTCAACCAGAACACGGCAATGACAGGTCAACTAGGCTTGGTACTGATCATCTCCGCCAAGATGCGTTGACATCCGCCAAGGAGTTCAGAAGAGATTAATCGGGACACAGTTTGTGTATTAAAACCTTTAAAGAGCCATAACACTGCCAAAAAACATTCGACCGGAACATGACGAATAATTTTAATAATATAATGTAAATTAAAAAAAAATTCATTCAAATCACCTGTCTCCAACGGTACCAGTCGGCATATAATAAGTTCATATCCAAAAAAAATGACAAAAGAAACAGGACAGTTTGGGTGGTAACATGATTTTTTGTAGGAGACAGTTATGGGCATGCGCTTTGGTTAGTGTTTTAAACGTCACATGTGATGGCATCATCCCAGGATTGCGAACATAAATATCCCAATAAACGCCATTTGGAAGAAGAGATCACCAGGGGAAGATAAGCAAACACAACATTCTTTTGAGCTGTGTTCTCTTATCTCATATCTACATTGTCTTAGATCATTCTTCAATTCATTGTGATGTTATTTGTATTTTTCCGTTTCCGTTTTGTATCAAGTCGTTTTCACTTTAAGTCCCAGTGGTTAGTTATATATAAAAAGTCCTGCACTCTCTTCTTGTGCTATATGTATATATATAAAGATATTTATAAAAACAGTTACGAACCTCGTGTGTGTGTGTATTTCTAAGGATTATAGTCCCTCCACCTACGACAGGCGTCCTACCTGACGATTATAGGCACAATGTCTGGACTTTTATCTGTGTGTTGTTGTGTGGTGTGATGATATGTCTACTTGAAGCAGCGAACTCAATGGTTTCTTTAAAGTGCTGCCACACTGGAATACCACGCCGTAGTAGACATGATACCCCCACCCGCCAGTCACATTATTCTGACACTGGTCAATCAGTCGCAGCACTACCCATTATTTGCTCGTCAGACAAGGGTTACTACTCCATTTTTAAAGTCTTTGGTATGACGCGGTCAGGGGACTCGAACCCATGACCTCCCGAATACAAGGCAGACGCTATAACCACTACACCACAATGCTTCGGTGTTACGAACCTCTTCAGGTTTCCTCCCTTATAACGCAGAAGACGTTGCGTAAGCCTTTAAAGAAGTACATCATAGTATATAGACGCTGCACTAAAAAACAGCTTCCGAATCTAGATCGGTGGGTGATATATCAATTAGCGTATCCAATATCACTAATTGACTTAACAGACGATGTGATATACGCCGACGTGTCTTTTATTATGATGAATTCTGAGATATTCCGCACGAGCCGTAATAATACAGATTATGACGTTTTGTTTACGAGGCCAGACCTTGAAAGTGCTTTTATTTATTAAGATGTTGCAATGGTATGATTATTTATATATTGTGTTTTATAGTTTATATTATACATACTGAAATGGATATCCCTTGGAAGCAACACACACAAACAAAAAAGAAAAGTAGCAAACTCGGTTTTATTGAGTCTGTTCATAGATGTTGAAAGCGTATACGTGTAATGTGTATTCCGTCAAACCTTACGTATAATGTGGCTAGAAGCAGGCGATTGTTTTCTCGTGCATAAGCCGCATAACTTCATTGTTCAATGTCGAATGTTTGACTTAACGTTATCCCATTTTGCAGGCTAAAAGCTATAGTGGTCTGATAAAAACGCCAGTTTAAAGCATTGCTGTTAGAACATCATACAAGAGCAAACTGCCCTACACTGCATTTAACTTTTTCATCCCTACATTTCTAAAATATACTCCACCTCTCCTTTTAGTACTCAAACGATTTATAGGAAACAAAGTCACGTTACAAAACACGTGATGGACGAAAGCTGTTGGATTCGAGTCCCATTTTACGAGTTTTTTCCCTTGAGAAACATTTGTAAAGCAAGTTGAAATTCCCTACCAAATATTCAAAGTTTGTCAACATATATTCATACACCATACGAGTTATCACACCCAACACCTATCGGTATCTAGATGACATATTGGACATTGACAATCCTTTTTTTTCTACTATGGTTAATACTAACTATCGTAAACAACTTCAACTCAACAAAGCTAATAGTTCTGATACTGATGTTTTCTAGATCTAGACAGAAAGTGGAAAAATAATAAGCAAAATCTATGACAAAAGAGATGATTTTAATGTTGACACTGTGAAATATCTTCTTTTGCGTGTATGTTGTTCGACTTATTCGTTTTTCTAGATCGTGTTGTAGCCTCGGTCACCCGGCCCGCTTCTGATTTATTCGTTACGCTATGCTACACGGATCCAGAACCAGGGCCTGGGGAAAATAGGACGTTTAAAATCTCCCTCTCGTTTTGGGCGATTTTGGTGAGATTTTTCGAGATTCAACGAGACTTTCAAAAACATGTTTTTAAGTTAATTTAATAATATTTTCTTATTTTTAACTTATGAGAAGCAACAAGTGACGTTAAACAGTTTAACTGCTGCATCAACAATTGACGTTGTACTTGTTTTTACAACATGACGTCACGCAAACGTCGACTTTATGAGCGTGAAAAAACGCGCGAATAAATTGTGTTACTCGCTAGTGGGCGCTTTAATTGGCCTAATCTGCCCAGACCGATATCTGCAAGTAAGACATATGCATGATACGGTCTAGCTGGCCGAGACTAATCGTGTTGTCGAGCTGAGGACTTTTAACATTCGTAACCTTTGTATAACTAAAAAGCTACTCCATCAGGGTTACCGTTAACATAACCTTCGAAAAACCTTTGCTATGTTTTATTATCGTAATCCCGATCTACTTTTAAAATATAATATTAATTTAAGAACTCTTCTGCCAAAAGGACTATTACAACCTGACTTTTATGGTGGCGCGATTTACAAACTTAGTAAAATATTCGGTCGTGGTCACTTTCATACTATCTTTATTACACTTGTTCAACGTTTATCAAGAGAGGTTATGACGCTATCATATTGCAATGCACGTTATATTTAATGTTCGAACCTATTTCTGCCTGTTTCGTTGAGTGTGTGATGACCCGACCCTATGATGCCGTTTACCTAAATTTTGAAAGGAATGATTGTTTTAATCCTGTCTTGGCATGCCTCTAACGGTTTATTCTCTTCTTTCTTTGGCGAAAAAGTCATTGAGTACATGCATTGTGGCTTTCTAGACTTTTTTTATATTCATAAATACCGGCTTATTGTATTGTTTTACTTATATCGCCTATTAATGCTGCCTAGTTTGTTAAGGAATATATCTGGTGGGATTTCTACATTTACAATATCACATTTAAAGTGAATGAAAATAGGGTAAGCACGATGTTTGGTGCACCCTAGAACCTGAAATTGAAAGCCCGGAGGCGTTTTTGCCACTGACCGTTCCAAGGCGTTATCCCTATTGCCATTACTGTGTTTCTATTAACACTTTTAAGTGAATTTTTTTATACGTGTTTTTGGTAGTCTCGGCCAGCTAGACCGTATCATGCATATGTCTTACTTGCAGGTTCTGGATCCGTGTAGCATAGCGTAACGAAGAAATCAGAAGCGGGCCGGTTGACCGAGGCTATGTTTTTGGTTGACTGTACTTTGTGAATGCTACATTTCCTGTTTGACTGTTATACCTACTTGCTTGTCTGGGTGAGCTTCAGTCGCTTTGACGATTTGCCGACCTTGGTGAGCTTTGACAATTTGCCGACCTTGGTGAGCTTTGACGATTTGCCGACCTTGGTGAGCTTTGACGATTTGCCGACCTTGGTGAGCTTTGACGATTTGCCGACCTTGGTGCGATTTTTAAAGCCGAACCACATCAGGTAACGTTTAGCGTGACATAGTTCCTCTGGTAACCTTCTTAGCATTAACTATCGTGTCTTGTTATCAGATTTTATTTGACATAATAGCATATATGTTGCCTGAATAAAGTATATACTTGCTATTAACGTGATATAAAAGAAACAGGTACAACTGAAACAACTAGTTACTTTCTCCGACCTCAGTGGTTATAACTATTCATAATTGGACTTCTCATCTCCCTCTGAGATTGCTGTCCCAATATAACATAGTAATATTATATGTTTTCGGGACTTAAATCCCCATTTCATTCATTCATTCGAAATGACTATTAACCGAGGTGTTTACTTCTGAATTCAGTAGTCATTTCCTTGGGTTAATAGTTCTAATCATTTGTCTTCTAAGAACGTGAATAGTTGTTTTATTACACTTGTACCTGTAAATAAACACATAATTAACCATAAAACACTTTATTCAAATAAAACATATATAATTGCATCAAATATATTATGAGAAAAAAAGGGGAAAAAATCCATTTTCCTCCCGACGAACTTTAGTCTGCGCGGTAATCAGCGGGGTGAACGTGTAGAGGTTTATGGCACTGCTTAGGCAGCGCTATTGGTTGAATGTGTACAAAATGGCGGAACATTTGACAGACGATATCGTGAGTACATTTTGTTGTTTTCTTCATTTATGTTAGGTAACAATGCAAAAAGTTATTGAAGGAAAACCACATCGGTTTAGCATTCAGTGAAATCACATGCCTTCATTTGTAATCGCTTTTTAGTAATCGCTTTTTATAGTGTTTAAAAGAACAGTTACCTATTTACATACATCAAATCTTCAAGAATAGTAAATATTACTCAGGTATGAAGCATTCATTTAATAGCATAGTTGTCGTATTACGTTTATCGTCAATAACTTTGTGTGTACGACACAGTTCATATGTGTTTCTTTTAGGTGTCACAAAATGCTGTTACAAGAAGAACTATCCACTCTGTCCTTATACCGAAGAATTGAAAGGAAAGGGGCTGTTGTGTATTCTCAAAGTCAGAGATCGATGAAGAAAATATGCACTATGTTAGGATTGTAATAATGACATACAGAAAAGGATAATTTTGTAACAGAACATTGGATATTAAAATACATTTTCAACCCGAGTATAGACTACGAACTACTAACAGACACACTACCGGTGGCATGCTCTGGGTAATACATCCGTAATACGTCGCTCAGAGGAGACGGGTGCTTTTTAAAAAAGAAAACGGTTATTGGATTCATGAAATTATCTGGATCTGGCTAAATGCAACACAGGGCGTGTTGCAGCATACGCACATTGTAAATGTTTAGTAACAAGTTTGGAGGGCTGTTTGAAAGCTCAGTACTGCATGTGCACTGACTACACTATCACTTAGATGGCCCACTTCACCAAAGCTTTAATAAAGAAAGAGTTTTTTAATTGTTCAGTGTCACATTGGTTCTCTTAAAAATGTTCAGTGTCACATTGCTTCTCTTAAAAATGTTCAGTGTCACATTGTTTCTCTTAAGAACATGTATTATTGATTGTCACTGAGATTGTTTGTTTCGTAATATTTTGTTTTGCTTTTATAATACGTTTCGGTCTGTCTGGCATTTAACACTCCTGAGGGGTATAGCATGTACCAAACATCTGACCACTTTTTAGTAGAACACAAGTCCGTTCAATTCACTACGTTCGTATAGGGAAGGTAGGTCCAGCTCTACCAGCATCATCAACACGCACCTTCCCTCCATGGTCTTGTAGTCCCCGGAGATAAATCTATCAGCCTGATTTTGGATGTGGTCCAGCACATTGATTCTTGGAGAGGTAGGGATCACAAACAATAGAGGCATATTCTATCAATGGTGTACGCATGCTTTGGGCATACTATGGAGTTTGCATTCTTGGCAACTGTTGTAATATGGGGTCCACACTCGGGGTCCTCTGAAATGCTTATTCCAAGAGAAGGGTTCCGGCTTACTTGTTATACAACATATATTATTACAACATAATTTAGCTTATTTGTTGTTGATGCTCAAGGGTACCATTTGCTGGTGCTGAATCGCATGCCTTATTTTTCCAGAGAGGATACGCCGGCCAGTAGTAGTAGTTTGTGGTGTAACTATGTCTGATAGATATGTACAAAAGGCAACCATCAGCAAATAGTCGTAGATTGGAGTATACAGTATCAGATTAGACAAGTCGTTGATATGACAAGAATACGAGCGGTCTCAAAATAGTGCCTTGATGTACTCCTGATGTACTCTTGATGTACTCCTGATAGTACAGGAGCAGGAGTAGAAAATGCACCCTCACAAACTACTGTCACGTGCCCCTTTGTGAGTAAAGCTTTGGGCCATTTATGTATACCACACTGGATGCCAAAACCTGTCTAACTTATGTAGTAGCTCGCTGTGTGCTGTGGGTTTGGGATACGAAAGAGCAATGATCAGCATTGTGTTGATTGTTTCAAACACTGGACACCATGTGTTTACCCACGGATATTGTCTTCATTTATTGGTTTAATGTGTTCTTACTTTATTTATAACTCGTATAGTGATTGTGTTAATTGTTTTATTCAGAGAAGACAATTGCAATTGATCAGATTTGCATAATTTATACTAATTAAAAATGTTATGTCAGGTACTCATCTGCTTTTATTACCACACAATGCAACGCAAATACGCCAAAGGTTGATAGTTTGCTAGTTAGGTATGAAACATCTAGATGGCTTCTTTATTTTCACTTTCTTTATCTATTAAACCCAATCAAAACTGCTCATGTTCAAACGTTATGGCGGGCATGCGCTACTTTGTATCACAGTTTTCTTGTTGGCACCGACGGGTGCTCTCCTTTGCATCGGACACAAGTTACCGTACTACGCAATACAATCGCAATGAAAATTGTCCGCTGATACAGCAACGTATGTTGCGTCTGTTTTCGTTCTCTCTAGCGCCGTTAATCTTTGTTGGGCTGGCGTGGCGCAGTCGGTAGCGCGGCGGATTTGTAACCGGAGGCCCCGGGTTCAATCCTCCGTGGTGCCACTGAGTTCCGTCGGTGTGTTCTTGGGCAAGACACTTTTCCTTAGCCTCGTCCGTCGGATGGGGACGTAAACCGGGAGGTCCCGTGTATCGGCCTATCAACCGAGCACGTTAAAGAACCATAGGAATCTATTCGATAATAAGAGTAGGGCAGGTTCCCGGATTCCTATGTATCCTTCCCCTCTCTCTGGGGCGGCTCTAAATAACCTGTACTGTGTTGATGAGCCGTTAAACAACATTCAATTCAATTCAATTCAATTGTTGAGCCGTACAGCACACACCATATACCAAATTGCACGTTTTTGACATAATGATCATGGTAGCGACCGGGAAGTAGTTTCTACAGTAGTTTCTGTATATTCGCGATTAAATATTGCAGTAGTGTTTATTTTATTTTTGAAATGTCTGCTGATAATTGACCAGAACAACGAGGTCAGCGTGACCTGGAACACGTTTTAACTGTGGTTTCCCTTCAATAACCATGTTAATACTGCAGATAGCTTAGCTATCGAGATTAACGATTAACGAGCAAAGTTTGCATCACATGATACACACATTGATAGTTTCAAAGCAAGACAGTATGTGGCTAAAAAACGAACATATTGACTCACCTCGACGAACGGTTCACCTTGTTTTTTCGCCATTTTGTACACATTCAACCAACTACACATGATACAGAGGAACTATTGCAAACTAGATGAACTGCCGTACTGTCACGTGGTGTACTATTGCACAACCATTGACGCACATGTGCCCGCTTCTAGACAAATGAAAGACGTTACATTTAATGAAAAATAATAATTCCATGTAACCACTGACTTCTAAGCGATGCCAAGTCACGTTTAGACAGTATAATTGTTTCATACGAATAACGCTAATGATGTAATACCATGAACAAAATGATTAAATAATAGTTCAAAGACGCCCTAGCACTTCGTGCATTATAATGCCATAATATCAGTGGTATTATGCAATGTTGTAATACGAAATTTATTGAGATTTAATTAACTACACTCACGAACCTTATAACGCAGGACATCCGATGTTTCATCTATTTTAAATGTTTGTTTCTTTGTTTGTTTGTATGGTGTTTTACGTCATTTTTAACACATGTAAGGTTATATATGACGGTCGATGTTTTGTGGTGGAGGCAGACCACCCACCTTTCCTGGGTAGAACCAGTACTGTACACCTCCCGCCATCCGTAAGAATCGACACTTCCTCACTTATAAGTCGAGCTCCCTGTGGGATTCGAACCTGCAGCGGTGCGAGGCTATTGTAAATGTAAATATGCGGTATTAATGATCTATAGCTGTAAAACGTTTGTGTGAGTTTAAGCAAAATGAATTCATCTAACATTCTGAAAGAAGAAAATAAGGTTTCCACTTAGCCAGTTGTAGGACCCAGCATTTCAATTTTCGTTGGAAATAACAAAATAAAATCAATAGGATTTAAAAATTAAATTCATGTTGAGTTTTCATTAAAAAATAAATCCTCAGTTCTGCAGATTATGACACGCTAACATGTTTCACCTTTATGCAGTACACATTTTTTCTTCTTCTCCAAATCAAAAAAAAAAATGAAAACGAAAAACATTTGTACAATAATACCCAGTTTATATTGAAAATAAAAGGAAAATCGGACATGTTGGATAGAAAACATATTAAAGATTCAATGAGAAAGAAGTATTGATGGAAAGTCTGTTAACTACCCCAAATGTTATTTGGAGTTTCTTTATAAATAATGTTAAAAAAAGGTTTGTTCTGATATATTCTATACGGTAGAGGTTACAGGGGGAACACTTGACTGCAAGGAGAAAAAACCCTCCACCAAGGTAGAAAACAACTATTGCCAAATAAACTCTGACGAGGAGACACACTTTCAACATTTGAAAAGATTATACAGTTTCTTGACAAAATGTATAAAACAGCTGCCTAAAGGGAAAGTCTATCTGCCAAGAATTTACAAATATATCGACAAATAGCGTTGCAAAAAAGGTGCAATGGTAGGAAATACTAGCATATAAAACAGCAACATATATTGAATGTCTCAGCATCACCATACTGTTTTCAACTCTTATTTGTTCAGTTAGTTTAAAAGCTCAGTACTTTCGAAAGGATCTATCACATCTTTCTTTTCTAAGTGAAATTAACAGGGGATTCGAAATCAAGCCTACCTTCAAATATACTTAGCAGCATGTTATGACCCTTTTAAAGGCTCGATTGTAAATAGTTTAGAAGGGCAATGAACCCATGCCCATCGTAGGACTTTTTTAAAACATTCAAAGCATATTATTGTGTTTTACCATTTTCTATTTAAAAGTTGAAATCACTTGCAAAAAAAAGAGTATGATAATGGACCTTCGGAAACGGCCGAGCACGACACATACGAAATATTGCAGTCTCGGTTTGACTGAGACTATTCATGAGCGGCAAGACGAGTTTGTAATAAGCACTGTTTGACTGATAATTGTCTTGTATATTTCTGAGTACCTTTTATTGCCTCCACCGTTATCAATTGTTCGGGGCGCTTGTTTCAGCCAAAGGTTTATCATCATTAACATGAGCAATTTTAATAATAAGTACATGGATTATAAGTACATTGATTATACATCACTGGATAATTAAGTGATAAATAAAAGTACCATACTTTTCAAAATCGGTTGAGAAATAAATATGTTACAGCCAAAATGCCGTTTTGGTGGGGCTTTTTCCATGTAAATTCCCTGTGAATTCCTAATTGCTGGGACAGCAGAAAATTAAGGAATCTCAAATAATTTCAGTTAGACCAAATCTTTGCTATACAACTTTCAGAGAGCCTTAATTCACATTTATCCAACACATTACACTATTTTTGGATACTTCTAAAAAAAATCCCAAATATTTGATGTAGCAGTTCTTCGCATCGAAAATGCCCTATCAAAAACGAATTTTCGCATGTGAAATTTTTATTTCTCAACTGATTTGGAAAAGTAAGGTATTTTTATTTACCACTAAAAACGTCTTGTGTTCTAGTTGAATTTTGTCTTTAATGTTAAAAAAGGTGTTTCAGAAAGGATTTTGTAAATTGTATACTATTCATATTAACATTATCTTGATATCTGAACACAGGATATGTTTATCAATTACATGTATTTGAACTATTACCTTCAGATTAACCCTCGCCTGCAGCTTTCCACCTGTGGTCACATGTACAGTACCGTTTATTCTACTTTGAGAGCGATATAGCTACTGCAGTTATGGTTATGTGTTCGTTGTAATAACGTAAGCGATGGCAATAATACAATAATATTAATAATATTAATAATCAATAATATTAACTAAGGCAATAATACGTTTGTAAAACAAGTTCAAAGGTTCCGAGCCTTTTAGTGTACAAGTGTTTCAGTGTGTAATTGCATATCATCATGTGTTTGTGTAATGTTTTAATGAGGAATATTTTCAGATTGAATTAAATCAAAGTCTGGTATAAAGCAATAATAGTATCGTCTGCTTTATGTGCTTCCCATATGTTGTTATGCTATTTGTATAGTGAGTGTTTTCGCTGTTCCTCTTTTGCGACAATTGCTAAAAATGTTTTTAGATGTAATACTGCCTGTGATGTGTATCTTTATTGTGATGATTGCTTTATATGCATTTTTTGCTTTTGCTCATAAGCATTTTGAGCATGCTTGTAACTTGTAAGTGTTAAGTATGTCTTGTGTTCTACATCTATTATGTGTTGTTTGTATCGGTTCAAAGGCTCTTGTTAGTTTATATTACTTGCTATGCTGTCTTGGCGACGTTAAATGAACTGTATCTTCCTTTATCTTTATCATAGGATTTCTGAAAGCGACATCAAATGCCTGTTTGAAGCAGAATACTAGTTCGTTGAGTTGTAAAGGAGCTGTAAAACTTACATAATCAGACGACACAAAGAACCATGCTCTGAAAACAGAGATAGCAAGATCACAGAGTTTAGCTGAAATGGTTTGCACAGCTGTTGAAATACTTACTTTCATACAATCTTTATTAAACTTGTTAAAAGGTTTATCAAAAGAGGTTATGACCCTATCATTTTGCGACGTACTGCATGTTTAGTGCAGGACCCATCTACAGTTCGCCACTATGCTCTCCTCTTTGATTGTGCGATGAACGGACAGATTGTGGACCCTGCGATCATGTTCGATGACATCTACCTAAATCCTGAGAGGACGGTAACTTTTGATGTTTGTTTCCAATATTGTCTTATGGTGCCCTCAATGGTGTATTCTCTCGTTGCTCTGGCTTCTGCCAAATCATTGAGTACTTGCTTTGTGGCTTTCTAGACTTTTTTTTTATATTCATATGTACGTGATCATCTATGTGTTACACTTATATTGCCTATTAATGCTGCCTAGGTTGTTGGAGGATATATCATGGCGGGCATTTCTTTATTTACACTGTATAACTAATGCTGGGATACTTAACCAACGATCTATTTATAGAATAGATGCAATTCGCACACAAGTCAACAAAATGCAATAAACAGATTATTCAACCGAAATCGGATTTGTTTCACACCATGTAAGGCATCTGTTTGCAATCGTTCGCATTCGCTCTCTCGTGAAATAATTCTTTGTTAACGAACCGATCCGTGAGTATCTCATTTTTGCAAAGTCCACCATTCTCATGATTCGCTTTTCTGAGAGAACATAGGATTCTGGCAAGCGAGAATGCATAAAGTCTGGAACCGACACAATCTTCTGAATGACTAAGCAACAAAATAAAGAATACCATTAAATAGACAAATAACTATTCTGACGGCTGTTTTTCTATGTAAATAAATATTAAATCTGTATAACATGTTTCTGATTATAATGGTTGAGTATTAAGGAGTGTGATTTTAATCTCTCTGGAAAACAACAACAACAACAACAACAACAACAAAATCCGCGACCGGCCGGTGTAACGTGACAATATGACCCTCGTAATAAAATGACGCCCGGTCATTCATATACGAAGTATAATGAACGAGGGCCCCTGGGTCAGTTTTCTATGTTGTATATGTGCCCTAACGTTTCTACATCTCGTTACAGTAGTTTCATAGGTTTCAATGCACTTTCCTGAAATTAAGTAAAGTTCTTAAAAAATACTTTTATATGGATGGGGGTCGTTATTCTACGAGTGAAGGGTCATTATCATCCGTCAAAAATGACCAAGAAGGGGAATCAGTCTGTCACATTACACGGGCCTGACCAAGACGGGGAATCAGTCTGTCACATTACACGGGCCTGACCAAGACGGGGAATCAGTCTGTCACATTACACGGGCCACATTACACGGGCCTGACCAAGACGGGGAATCAGTCTGTCACATTACACGGGCCTGACCAAGACGGGGAATCAGTCTGTCACATTACACGGGCCTGACCAAGACGGGGAATCAGTCTGTCACATTTCACGGGCCTGACCAAGACGGGGAATCAGTCTGTCACATTACACGGGCCTGACCAAGACGGGGAATCAGTCTGTCACATTACACGGGCCTGACCAAGACGGGGAATCAGTCTGTCACATTACACGGGCCTGACCAAGACGGGAAACCAGTCTGTCACATTACACGGGCCTTACGAGTGTAAACCATTTCCGTGACCAGCCGCAGGTCGCGGACTTAAGTGTATGAGGTCAAAACGTTTATGTAAATTTGCATGAAAAAAATGCTCTGTACAGTACTTCCTTTACTATAGGCGAGGGTCATGGGACATTTTAAAAGTATTTGTAAACTGTTTATAATATCTTCCTTACTGACATTTTAAATAAATACAATCGTTGCTTCATACTGTTTTTGAAAGCACTTCCTCTCATCTTGCGATAGGTAAAATTACCTGCCTTCATAACTATCATCATGTTTCATGACGTCAAAGACAGAACATGTTCCCGATTACACAATGACGATATATTTCAAAATAATCCGAATTTTCATCCGAAGCAGCTCGGAGAATTGCAACCTGAGAGTTTGTTAACAATTTATTTTTCACAGATAATCTTTTCATTCGAAAAGTGAAGTGAACAAACAGATAAGCTAATTAGGTTTGTTTTTGTGTATGAAAGATAGTGCATTTTGCTAAATTGATACAAATTACAGTAATGCGGCAAACAGGTCAACTGCCTATATATTACAAATGAACCCGAACATTTTAATACTCTTGAATTACATTCGCAGATTTTGAAAGATGCCTTTCTCCTGTAAGCGCGCATTGCAGCAATGCTTAATGGCATGTTATAAAAACGTAAACAACTTTTTTCAGATCTTGTGAATTGGCATAAATCTTACTTTGTTTTCAGGTATGTAATCAGCAGAAATCTCGCTTTGTTTTCAGGTATGTTATCATAATACTATTGCACGTGAGGGTCATTGTCGTAGCAGGTACCCGTGCTACATTTGTGTGCATACATAACTTTAACCATTAATAAATTATACCTAACCGGAAGCGGGGAATAAAACGAGGCATAAAATTTGTTCTGCGCTGAATCACTATGGTAATGGCGTCCATGCACATGAAAGGGAACAATCAGAAGTACTATAAGTCTAAAATTGGTTTAAATTTTAAAATTATTCTCCATCAATTATTTCATTTTTTAACTGCATTTGAAGAAAAATAATTTAATACTCATTCTGCCCGTTCTCACTTTTTGAAGTTTTGAAGTAAGGCAGGCGCGCTCTCTCGTCTTTGTGTGTAAACAGCTCTGTACAATGCCGCGGAGTAGTATGTATTTTGTGATTAGTTCAAAAGTCCTAGGTTCAATCTCACTGACAGCGGATGCAGTTTATGTGAATTCATTGCATAAAGTGTCTTTATTTGTAACAATCCTATACTTGGAGACTATGTGAATTAAATTGGGCGTGTCTTCCCTTAACCCGACAATACTACAGGGTTTCCTATACTTTGATACACATTTCTCAGTTCTACCAAATATATCAGATCTACTCGCGTTTTACATAAACACCGCACACATGAGACAGTTTTATTGTCAATGCTTTGTAAAAAAAACAAAAACATTTAGAGAGTATACAACATCTCAATACAGCTAAAGTTGACGTTCTCTGGTATAGTTCCGATACTTGCTTAGCTGCTTATTCCCCAATCGGAACTACTTCGTAGATTTCCGTTACACACAGTGTTACCCGGTTACGGAAATCCACGAGTCAGTTCCGATGTAAAGTATCCATAGACCACATTCGGTAAATATTCATCACGGAAATAATTTTGTTTACATCACTGACATTGATATCAACAAATGGCGTTTGTTAAAGAACAAAGAACAACAACATACATCTAATAAGATAAATATTTGTGTTTCTGGGGAAATCATTTCAATGCGTTAAGGGACCAGGCAATATTTATTGGTGCAAAATGGCATGGGACAGGTACTTTTTTGTCGCAGGTACTACAACCATGGGACGATACCTTTTTTCGTTTGCTTGCCATGGACTACACTTTTTTTATATGACATTTTTATTTGCACCGGTCCCAACCCCCCGATAAATATTGCCTGGTCCCTAAATACATGGAGCATTGCATGAAGCGATAAATCGTTTTATTTTCGATTGTAACCGTGGTTAAATAACTGTAACACTCCGAAAATAATTTGCAATAAAACCATTATACAGCCTTAGATATTTTAAGTGAGATCTGAGTGAATGTTGTCACAACTGATATTTACCTCTTATTGCCCCGTCGGTATCGACCACCCTTAATTAAGGTTAACGAACCTCCTTGTGGTACGTGGTTGGAATTAGGAATACGAGCAATATGTTGGCATACTGAGGAAACTGATGGAGGCAGCGCTATACAGGTATGTACACAGGTGGTTGTCAAGACATAGCCATTTACACGAGATGGATTTCAGGTGGGAATGAAAAGCATGTTACATATTCTACAACCATGCACACACGTCTGTGATAAATATTACTGTGTGTGCAAATAGGACAGGGTCACAAGTGCTGTGCTGATGACGCTGTATTTCTGTGAGACGTTAAATTGGGTATAGGAGTGTATCCTGAATTCGTGATATTGGAGTGTGTCCTGAATTCGTGTATTCCACGGAGAGATGTTGTTTTGTGTTCGGGGCAGAATATAAAGGAAGTAAAGGTAGAAGTGCACTATACAGAAGGCATTCATTTAGTGCATTCATTTAGTGCATTCATTTAGTGCTTCCATTTCGAAAGGCAACCATTTTGAATACACTGTACATTTAATATGTATATTTTACGGCGTTAAATTGTAATCAACAGGTGTACTACGTTGTGAAGGGAGCTTACATATTTTCAATAAATAACACGTTAAAATAAAACATCCATATCGTCGCAACATTACGAGAGCCCTTTTCGCCTTTAGGCGTCTATAAATATATTATCACATAACATGTGGTGTGGCGTGTAATAACACCATTCAATATTTTCGATATTCACTAGTGGTATAACATAACGTTAATGACGTCATGGACGTCACGTTAATGTACGATTTCTGACGTAATATGACGTTATAAGTTATGTAATAAATAGAATCTAACATTCGTTCTAATTCATATTGAATTGTTAAACTCGGCAAGAGCCTCGCATTATATCATTTTGCCAACTCGTTTAATAAATTCAATAATGAATGAGTAACTCATGCAAGATCCTCTGTTAATTAATTAAGGCAGAAAAATACAAGCATGTCATAGAAATGCATAATGGGAACAGTCGTCAAAAACGAAAGCAGATGTACATGACGTATGTTACATAGCGTAAAATATTTCCATTATATAGTAGGTTCAATATATATACATTTACAAAAACGATTTACAGTTATAATTAGAAAGTATGCGTTTAGCCAGTGAAGTAACTGGTTTAGCTCAATTTCCTAGAGTGAACGTTTAAAGAAATAATACGCCTAATTAAAACGTAAAATGAAATAGTTGACGACGTATTCGGAAGCCTTAATATGGAATAGAAGCAAATTTTGCAAACTATGTCAGAAAAGTAGATTCAATATGTTGTTTTCCTTGAACGCTGCGCTAAACATAGCGCAGCCATTGTGCAGGGGCAAATTGTTTTTTCTCTAGCACAGGTATTTAATGTCACATGACTTTTTACTTTTACCGGAGGGTTACATTAATTGTTTCAAGTACCGCATGGTGACATGTAATGCGAATTTGACGATAATATCATAAACTATTACTCGACCCAAAGTATGTATCAACCGGTTAAGGCCACAGTTGAAGGAACGTGATGGGACTGAGAAAAAAAATTTGAAAAAAAAAATTTGAGAAAAAATCTGAAAAAAAAAAAATTCTTGTTTTTTTTTTTTTTTGTCTACATTTTTACACACACCTCAAAACATCAAATAAATGAAAAACTGTACACCAAAAACAATCCTACCCAAAATTCTAACCCCGTGTAAGAGATAGTTCATATCTCATATCTTCATATTTCATATTTATTTTTTTTTCAATTTTTTTTTTCAGTCCCAACACGTTCCTTTAACCTGTGGTTAAGGCTGAACATAAACATATTAGGACGTTGAAGACTAGACAAAATGAATTCCAAGCTGTTAATCCTCTAACATTCCACAATTCATAATCATTATTTACTAGAAAGTGTTAATGAGAGCCATTAAATTATGACATGATGTACCTAGCTTCGTGATTCTATATACGACAAATGTCAATAGCTTCAATCAAGTTCTTTTATATGCAAATAAATAGGCAATATATAGCTCTCAGCACAGACCTAATAACAAATTATTATCAATATGTCTGTGCTCTCAGTTACGGTAATTGTGTTCATATATATCGTCTGAGAGTACTAACCGATCGCAATATGCGTCAGATTATCGCGGCAGATTCCAAATAATGGATTTATTGCGCAGAATGTCATTTCATTAGAATATGTGACAATTTACACCCCACGGTAGATATGGCAATTGCTACATTTTGGCAAATAAATATGATAATTAATAATAGATATACTCTTGTACATTGCAGTATATTACAGAATGTTGGCACTGGCTGTAGTCGTTACGTAATTTCCACACTCAAGACATCTTAAGTGAATTCTGTTTATCTGACACTTTCCTTTAGTGAGTGATGCATGCAGATGCATTTCCCCTAAAAGATCCACGACCGGAAAGCGCAGAAGTGTTTATTGTGTAAAAACAAAACATTCACTGCATGACTAGGTCACGTATTGAAGGCGAAAAACAATCTAATAACACGACAAGTGGTGCACCAGATGAATTTAGAGTTAACGGCTCATTATAGGTTATTTAAAGCCACCCCAGAGAGAGGGCAAGGATTAATGACATCCGGCGAGAAACTGCCCACTCGTACCAACGAATAGAGTCCTATGTTTTTTTTAACGCGCTCGGAAGATATACTTTGATACACGGGACCGCCCGGCGGACGAGGTTAAGGGTAAATATACTCGGTAAAAAAAGTTTTGGACCAGGGTATATAAAGTCAAATAAAAATAAATAGTGGACAGAATTTAAGTATCTTTTTTTAGTAACCAAGGTCTACCCTACCCCGGTTAATTTGGTACCAAGAAACATTAAATTCCAAACAAGATTATTAAAAAATTATCGCGAACACACAAAGGGTCTGTAAAAAATGTTGCAAAGTCCATAAAAAGTAACAGTTACGGACACATTCGAGTAACCAATAAAGAGATTATTATTTTTTTCGCAAACTTTCCTTGTAAACGATAATTAATGTTGATATGTTGATCTATTGTGAATTATCAACTGAGATAATAAGGGTTATGGTCGAATGTCAAGGTTCAGCGATCATTGTACGGGTTCGAACACTGCATGGTCCAAAACTTTTTTTACAGAGTATATCTCGCCGAAGAACACGACGACGAAACTCCGACCTCCTGACTTCAAGTCGCCCAGATGAAACGTTTAAGTGTGTGTACCAGTATCAGTCTAGCTGTGTTGCAAATGAAATAAAATAAAAAATATTGTTTGAAATAACTAATTAAGCGCTTCCGTGGCCGGATGGAAACCTCGCCTCTCACCCTGGGATATGGACTTGTCAGTGAGAAAATGTCGAATAAAATAAAATAAATAAAATAAATAAAATAAATAAAATAAATAAAATAATAAAATAAATAAAATAAAATAATGAAATAATAAAATAAAATAAAATTATTTTAAATAAAATAAAATAAATATAAAATAAAATGAAAAAAGGAAATGAAATGAAATTAAATAAAATAGAATAAAAATAAAATAAAATAAGCAGGGTTCGAGTCCCACTGGGAGATGGACTTGTAAGTGAGACTATTTCGAAAATCTCGCCTCTCCACCTGCTGCGGTTCGAGTCCACTGGGAGATGGACTTGTAAGTGAGAATATTTCGAAAATCTCGCCTCTCACCGCTGCGGGTTCGAGTCTCACTGGAGATGGACTTGTAAGTGAGAATATGTCGATTCTTACGATGTCGATGGCGGAAGGTATATAGTACTGATTCTAGCCAGGAAAACGTGGGTGGTCTGTCTCCCCCCCCATATAGACCGTAATGTATAGCCGAAAATGTGCCGAAACTGCTATTTTATGAAGCATGATTTGATTTGACCTGATGCCATTTTTACCCCAGTTTAAAAATATAAATGACGGATAATTTCGATATGGTCAGATTGTGGACCAATGAGCAGGTCATCACACGATCTACATGTCATATCCGGCTCCGGTCCATATCTAGTTAACTCGTATGTCCAGCAATATCCAGATGGTATATATTCAAAGAAACTATTTCTACAGGAACCGAAGGCTTCATTAAGTGCGCATTAATCCTTGTAGAAGCACCAGGAACGCGAAATAGTAGAAATATTACAGATCAACTGGATCAGGTTTGTAAAAACCTGACACTTAATATTACATAAGTGTCGACGCACTTAATATTACATAAGTGTCGACGCGCATCAATAGTTCGACACTCAGGTTAACCAAAAACAGTCACGACTGTATATTGGGCTGCGGAAAAAGGTGGTAAAATTGTGTTTCCAGATTTGTATTAACATTCCTTGATGTAGAAGGGTGAAGCATTAGACTTAAGTATGCTATAAGTAACAGCACGTGCAGCACGTGGATAATAAAACATTAATTATTTGCATAGTGAGGAAGTGAAAATACAAATCAGATATGTAAGTCGTATGTAACAAGTGCCATCAAATTCCAACATGGTGTAATGTCGACGTTCGTATACTCTATTGAAATTAAGGTAGCTGCGTTACAAAGTAGAGTATATGTTTAATTAATCTGATCAACCGGATATGCTTGCCTGGTGCAATCGAAAGTAGTTCTCACTTAAAGAGTGCTAATCTTTTTTTCTGTTCAAAACGTTTTTAGTGCAATTTTCTGGGTTTTTTTCCAACCGGATATGCCTGCCTGGTGCAAGCGAAAGTAGTTCTCAATTAAAGAGTGCTAATCTTTTTTCTGTTTAAAACGTTTTTAGTGCAATTTTCTGGGGGTGTGGGTGGGGGTTGCGTGGGTGGGGGTGGCGGAGGTGGGGGTCTGTTACTATATTGTGGACATGTTATTAGTAATTTGAAATGCAGCTCATGATGCTTTTCACAGTTTTACGTACACATTTCAAAAGGGAAAGTAGAAAGGGTATGCAAGTACAAGGGGGCAAAACCAGAAATGGTATGCAATTATAAAGGGGTCGATACCATGCTTACATTTGTCCCAGAATTAGTATAGAGCTGAAAAAAATCTTTCTTAGAATATATTCAACCCCACATTTCCTTGATGATGTTTAATAGCAGACATGTTTGGTTTTCGCAGTAATCTATCGAGGTGTCTGAGATTTGTACAGGACTTTAACATGCGAGCATTACTATGTAAGTGGAATGGATACACATGTAGGCTATTGTAACGTGCGTTAATAGGTTTTATCACATAAGTTACGGTGTGGGAGTGGAATAACACCATTCTATATTTTCGATATACCACTAGTTATATAAGTATGCATGCGCTGTCAAAAAAATCGATAATGACTATGATCCAATTCCGACGGTTTATGTCGGTTTCGCGTGTTAAACCGACAGGCGAAATGCAATAAAAGTCGATATGTGAGTTATGTGATAAATATAATCTAGCATTCGTTCTCATTCATTAATGAATTTATTAAACTCGTTAGCAAAAATGATATAATGTTCGGCAAGAGCCTCGCATTATATCATTTTGCCAACTCGTTTAATAAATTCAATAATGAATGAGTACTCTTGTAAGATCCTCTCTCTATATATACTCAGCTGCAAAAGAAAGTAGTCACTGAGTTTTGTTTAGATTTAATTGTATAAAGTCTTTTAGAATTAATTGACAAATTCCAAAATGAATATGCCATGTTTGGTACCAAAGTTGTTATCATTCCATTGCCAATCTCATGTTGTCCTTTGTTTTTCAATAGGTTGAATCATTAAGGGAATGTTGCTTGATAAAGGGGATAGGGTGTATAGTAAAACTTTCAAAGTGGCTACTTTCTTTTGCAGCTGAGTATATATATCTAGTAGGCGAAACAATGTCAGATGCAAACAATTTGCTTTAGTTGACTGCAACTTAATTTTTGGTAAACTCTGAAGCTTGGCGTTATGTCTTATGCCAAATACCAGTTTAAACCACGTTAATCAATCGATTCATACTTACGGTATTTATTGGGTCTCAATGTGGGTAATGCTGCCATTATTGTTACTTCACAAGATATTTTGTTGTTTTGATTACCTACTTTTGAACACCTTTTACCATAAAACCTATACACAGTAAAAAATAAAGTCCTATAAAAGAACACGAAAGCTGCATTCATGAACTTGAAATACTCTTAATATGATTTCGCCGTCTGTTTTCTATTTTTAAAGTGATTTCGTGGCCAGGATATTATTTAAAGACTTTAAAGGTTCGAATCCCACTGGGAGCTCGACTTGTCAAGTGAGAACGTGTAGATTTTTACGGTTGACGGGAGGTATACAGTACTGTTTCTGCCCTGGAAAAAGTGGGTGGTCTGCCTCTACCATAAAAAAGCGACCGTCCTATATGGCCTTTTAGTTTTTCAATATCAGTATTTAATACCTAATTATGCACCCTTGCAAAGCCATATGTTTAATAACAATTGTTTAAACTGTGCAAGTAGTAAAGAAGGAATACCCGTTCAGGTAGTTTATATGGAAATCATACTGTTTGAAATATAAATGATAATACATGAAATAATTGCAAATGTAAATCGTCTCAACAACCAGGACCAGCTATATCTAGAAGGAATATAACTACAGGCTGCTGATGTCATCCATTGGATACGCAATAATAGTTTAATTTACTAGTACTCAACCCAAAATCTCTGTACATATACTGAAAATTAAGGACAGAAAATATAAAGCTATGAGACTATTGCAAGCTACAGTTACCTATTATATATTCCAGTTTGGAATTTTAATATTATACAAACGTTTTAGATAAAAAAAAAGATGAACATTTATTAGGTGGCAAAGTTGCCATTTGGCGTTCATGTATGTGATTTACATTGATACAAATATGCTTTAAAAACATTAAAATACAACTCCAGGTTCACATGACCAAGCAGCGCTTCATTTAAACTCTGACGTAATTAAATAAGTAAAAAAACAACAACTTCATCTTATCTAATTCTCATTTATCTCTCCCTCTTTTCACAAACAGTCTTGATAATACCGCGTATCTTAAGATTCACAAGAAATGTTTAAAATCAGTCTTAAATTGAATATATCTTTTTCCCATGAAGATAATTCAGAATATATCAACAAATGTTAGACAAAATGCTGCATTTCAGATGGACTTACATAACAATTACACAGCAGTAGCAGGTGAAGTGTGAGAATTATTTGAAGTATACTGTAAAAAATGGTGTTTTGAAAAAGGAACAGTTTTGAAAACACTTTTCTGTTACAATTTTACACTTTCTGTTATACAAAACATGTTACGCGTTTTGCCATAGAGGTGTACCGGAAGTAAATCAAATACCATTGAGTCCAATGCAATATTGTCCAAGCTTTCTAGTTAGCCATTTTTCAAAATGAAATTCAAACTAAGATTCACTTACATGTTCTTAGTCATGAGACCTGTCTCTCTAGAAAACTGCTGAGAATAGTAGGGGATCATATGGCATATAAGAAAATAAAATTCTGATCTTTGTTAACACCGTGAACAAACTGCATTCATTCGGCAACTCTTAAATGTGTTCGACTTTCACTTTCAAAACTTTCAAGTTGATAAATAAAATCATCATACAACCATGCAAATGGTTTTTAGCTATCACAAACAAGTCAATAAAGTCATTTCAGCCAGAAAAACAGGCCTTTAATACTCAAAAATGCCTTTTATCACAAAAAAAGTTAGGGATTATATATTTGGGAACTCCTTTCGATACACCAGGCATGTATACCACAGTGATTTACTTCCTGTGTACCTAGAGAGATTATAAATAGGTGTGATTGATTTGCACACCTAGCGCACACAGGATAAGTTTACGTCCGATGTTTTGAGTAGTACCTATGTACTGTCCTGCGACCATCAAAAGCTTGTTGGTCGCGTTGTTTAGCTCGCTTTATTCATTTGCAGTAGTTTTAGCAGTATTTCATACAGCTTGACGATGTTCCGATATAATTCGGTATATTCTAACTGAAAACACAACTGTTTTAAATTACAACACTGCCGTTTTACTTCTATTATGTAAACACCACGAAAACGCTAGTGTTTTGCAATTAAACGGCCTTGAAAACGGCCATGTTTCAGTTTGAAACGGTTATGTTTCATCTTGGAACACCTACAAAACATGTTACATGTTCCCATTTTTTACAGTGATATATATATAGCAGTACAGATGTTTCACGAACCTTATTAATACGTAACATCATAACAGGGGATACATGAAACAATATGTATGTATGCATGCGGGTATATATGTATGGGGTTTAACGTCGCATTAAACAATAATATTTGTCATATCATATCACAACGTGTCTACTTGTAGCTGCGAGCTCTGCTCAGCTTTATAGTGCTGCCACACTGGAATTCCAAACCGTAGACATATGGTATGATACCTCACAATTCACATTATACTGGCTCCGTGCCGAACAGTCTAAGTACCAGCTCTCTATAGACAGCTGCTAGTACTATGTTCTTGTACCAATGTTATGAAGTATTTGATGTGACCCGGTCAGGATCGAACCCAGGACGTCTACCAATGTTAAGAAGTATTTGATGTGACCCGGTCAGGATCGAACCCACGACGTCTACCAATGTTATGAAGTATTTGATGTGACCCAGTCAGGATCGAACCCACGACGTCTACCAATGTTATGAAGTATTTGATGTGACCCGGTCAGGATCGAACCCATGACGTCTACCAATGTTATGAAGTATTTGATGTGACCCAGTCAGGATCGAACCCACGACGTCTACCAATGCTATGAAGTATTTGATGTGACCAGTCAGGATCGAACCCACGACGTCTACCAGTGTTATGAAGTATTTGAAGTGACCCAGTCAGGATCGAACCCACGACGTCTACCAATGTTATGAAGTATTTGATGTGACCCGGTCAGGATCGAACCCAGGACGTCTACCAATGTTATGAAGTATTTGATGTGACCCGGTCAGGATCGAACCCAGGACGTCTACCAATGTTATGAAGTATTTGACGTGACCCAATGAGGATCGAACCCACGACGTCTACCAACGCTATGAAGTATTTGATGTGACCCAGTCAGGATCGAACCCACGACGTCTACCAATGCTATGAAGTATTTGATGTGACCCAGTCAGGATCGAACCCAGGACGTCTACCAATGTTATGAAGTTTTTGATGTGACCCAGTCAGGATCGAACCCACGACGTCTACCAATGCTATGAAGTATTTGATGTGACCCAGTCAGGATCGAACCCAGGACGTCTACCAATGTTATGAAGTATTTGATGTGACCCAATGAGGATCGAACCCACGACGTCTACCAACGCTATGAAGTATTTGATGTGACCCAGTCAGGATCGAACCCACGACGTCTACCAATGTTATGAAGTATTTGAAGTGACCCAGTCAGGATCGAACCCACGACGTCTACCGATGTTATGAAGTATTTGATGTGACCCAGTCAGGATCGAACCCACGACGTCTACCAGTGTTATGAAGTATTTGATGTGACCCAGTCAGGATCGAACCCAGGACGTCTACCGATGTTATGAAGTATTTGATGTGACCCAGTCAGGATCGAACCCACGACGTCTACCAGTGTTATGAAGTATTTGATGTGACCCAGTCAGGATCGAACCCAGGACGTCTACCGATGTTATGAAGTATTTGATGTGACCCAGTCAGGATCGAACCCACGACGTCTACCAGTGTTATGAAGTATTTGATGTGACCCAGTCAGGATCGAACCCACGACGTCTACCAATGTTATGAAGTATTTGATGTGACCCAGTCAGGATCGAACCCAGGACGTCTACCACCAAACCACCAAACCACCGCAACGGTACACTTCAAACGAACTAAACTCTTGCATAATTGTCTATTTATGAAATATAATATTTTCATTATTGTTATACCAGGCTGATCTGGGGTTACAATGAACGCAAAGGCTATTATAGTCGTGCTTAGCGGGTTAAGGGTTAAACGTTCCTGACAAAACTTGAAACGCACAGTTTCTGATGTTCCTTGTATATGCGGTATTGTCGATTGGTAAAAAATGACTATAGCTGTAAAGTGTTGTCAGTTTTTTCGAGTGACGCAAAATGAATGCATATTACATGCTGAAAGGAGAAAATAAGTTTCAATTTAGCCAATTTTAGAAAACAGCATTTCAATAATTTTCATTGAAAATCAACAAAATGAATTCCACAGGATTTACATTAAATTAATTCTGTTGAGTATACGTTTAACAATAAAGCCATCAGTTCAGCAGATTATGACATGCTGACATTGTTTCACATACATGCATTGCATGATAATTTATTTTTTCTTCAAATCAACAAAAATAATGAAAATGGAATATTTTAGTAGTACATTAATACCAATGTTTACATGAAAAATATACTGAACAAAAAAAAAGAAACTTCCGCTGATGTTGATGCTGATTGTCTAGACAGCAACACATGAACAAATTAATGATGTTTTAAGAATAATTAGATAGACCGCCAACAATAGTCCAAACAAAGATGTTTTTGAAAAGTTCAGTACACAAGGGGTTAGCCCCCTTTTTCTTAAAACATGCATTTTGGCCACAAAGACAAATTAAATTTACGAAAATACCGAAATTTGTCCGAGACAATATTCTCTATATGTTCCTTACCAAAGAAATCACGAAAAAACATACACAGATTGTGTAGATGGCACCTTTTGATTATCAACATTCATCAAATTACCTCCCTTTAACATTTAATAGCGCATTGCTTGGCAAATTTGAAACTGTTTAATGGAATATGTAGTACTCACTTAAGTGTGCTTACAAACATCAAACACTGTTTTATTAAAACACTGTTTAAGCTTTTATACTGGCCTATGGAAATACCAGCAAAAAAGTCGGAAGTTTCTTTTTTTGTTCAGTAGAAACATCAGACGTGTTACGTTATCAATCATAAGAGAATACAATGGGGGTCCTTAAACATGGCAAGTGGTACCTTGATTTTAAGAACAACATATGTATCATTATTTGTGAGAGTAGCGTGTTCTTATGGCTTGCAAGTATGCCAAAGTCAACACAAAAGAACATTTTGTTTGTCAGTAGCGGGTCGTTGAAAGTAATGGGTCTCTTTATTTAGTTTGTAATTACGTTTAAGAACATATGTTTTAAATTTGTTTTAAACTCTGCATTTATAAAGAGCAATCATTTAAACATATTATTTGACAATTCTGATATAACTGGTGCGAGTTGTTTGACCCAAAGTAACTGCTCTTTGCGTGATACCTTTTGAGCAAAAATTGATCCCTTGCTGTCACATTAAGGGATAAACAGTTTTCAAAAATGAAATTTCTTGTTGTTACAAGCAAATGATTATTGAATGCTAGCTGCCATGATTAACTTTGAAGAATGTTGTTTTAATTACTCATTAACTAGTCTAGATCATCTGCGACGCTTGCTTGTTTTCAAGACATACGTCTAGAACAGTCCTCCTAAACAAAGTTTGATTTTTGCCGATACACTGGTAAGGTTTCTGATTGGCTGAGACAGGAACACCTGCTATCCAAGATATACAGAAAGTCAGAAAGACAATACATTTATATATAAACAAAGAGGGAAACTTCATCATTATATCGACGAACTAAATGCGGATGGTCAGAAATTCTTTAATAAAAAAATAATAATTACGATCACGTATTTAAGACGTTTGTATTTACAATCAAGCGTCGAAGATGATCAAGACTACTCATTAACACATTGGGCATTGCTATGAGCTTAGGATCAACTACATTATTTTTCCATTTTTTCCAGTCGTTTAAACACAGACCTAATAACAAATTATTAATAAGTCTTTGATTTTAATGAGACATTAGGATATATTAAAAAAACTTACATATATACTTAACACAATCCCAAGTAGGCCTACCCAGTTGTATAATTGTTATACTTTATTCCATAGAAAACGCATCGACTTTAAACTTTGTTCACGCAATCACAATTAGCGCAGACGATTTATTTCGTTCGTGATACTTTATTCTCAACAATTTATCAAGACATACATAAAATAGGTGGGTACTTAGGAATGTTGATTAGTATATATGGAATCATTGACTAGTATAATGAAACTGATCACCTAAAGGCACACATACTCTGTGTGTGTGTGTGTGTGTGTGTGTGTGTATGTGTGTATGTATGTATGTATTACAAAGTGAATGTAGATAGTAATCGCTCGCATGCGGACCGTTAATTACGACGAATCCTTATTTACAAGTTCCTTTACCACAGTTCTCGGGGGTCCTGCAATTACGCATCTACGATAATACTTCATGACATGTTTATTCGTTGTTTATTCTCGTATATCAGCAGAGGAACACATTTTGACATAATTGAGTGGAAATGTTACTGTTTCTACAGGGTATGCGTACAAGCTATGGCTTGTCAATCAACTTGCCTACAAGGCTCAGTACTGGCATTTAGAGTTACTTAATTCATGTAAAATTCTCTCAAACAAAAAATGTTACATTGCAAATATATCAGTTTGTTGTGAACATGATGCAACAACATGGCATTGATGGGCTATCCCAAGGCTATTGACATGAGATCTGAAATAATGTTATATGCGTTGACGTGTAATTGGATTAATAGTTGCTTACCCAGTTTTAATTTTGGTAATGGTCAATATCAGTGGGAGGGAGGGAACGCAGAGGAACTGGGTCCTCCGTGGTCCTGTGTGTAAAGGCGCTGTCGTCTCAAGCTCACATAGATCTCTCACCGCTATGGTCGTGTGTTCAAATCTCGAGCCACACTACTTTAATAGACAGAACGTTTACCATTTATTTTCGAAAGGACGGTGGTTCTGTTCAGTTATCTGAGTTCATCTCAAATGGCGTGCGTATGTAGTACTGGTTCTACCCAGGAATAGGTGAGTCGTCTGCCTTCACCACAAAAAATAGACCGTCATACATAGCATACAATGTGCAGAAAATTACGTTAAACACCAATCAAACAAACAAATGATCTCAATGGCCTAGATCTTCCTCCACAATTAAATTGGCAGCCATATATAACCTAAACGGACTTGTTGATAAATATCGCTAAACACCAAGCAACACATGCTACAGAGAAATCCGTGACACCATTTTCATACTCGTGATTCCTCCATTTCTTTAACAGGGTCGGACGATGGTTGGTTACTTGAATGGTGTTTTACGGCATTTCCAGCACATATTTAGGTTATATATTTATTTTTTAGTGGTGAAGGCAGACCATCCACTTTTCCTTGGTTGAAGTACTTATACCTCCCGCCATCCGTAAGAATCGACACTTTCTTACTCAAGTCGAGCTCCCAGTGGGATTCGAACCCGCAGCGGTGAGAGGCGAGAATGTTTTAAATGCAGCGTTTACGATGGATGATCCATGTGAATGCAAGTTAACGTTTCAGTTAACGGAACAATTCAGTCTGAGTCCACTTTTTCCTGGGTTGAACTAATACTTATACATATTCGGGATTCGAACCCGCAGCGGTGAGAAGCGGGAAGGTTATAAAGGTAGCGTCTTCACTATCCCGGCCACGGACGCGCACGATGGATGACGGTCCATGTTAAAGATGACTGGCCAGCCTTTTTGTGGTATTATCAATTAATAAATTTAACTCTTAAACATCATATGAACATTTCTTGATAGTCTCGGAGAGAAACATATATTGAAAACCGCTACTAAAAATAAGTATTATTTGCATGACGTAGATACAACTTTTACCACTGCGTGACTGCAAGGGAAAATGAGGTAAACCTGAATTGTATAGCTGCACAACTATCGCCAGATAATTGATAAATACATTTACCTGTGGATTAATTTACCTGTTAAAAGTTTTCTAAGTCATCATATAAATTTTCACAGATACTGCAATGTGTGAATTGTAAATATCTATTGATGTGTATTGATTTCGATTTAAATAAACATAAACATGTTCTTGAAACAAACCCTGACCTGAGAACTTTAATGCAAGTAAACGTTCCAGTAACGGAACAAATCAGTTGGAGTCGTAGTTGATAGAAATATACACTGTGAACAAAGTATACAGAAAATGTCTGGAAGAAATCGTTTTCCTAAACAGATTGAAACATACTAATATGTAAACAATTTGTATCTTGATATTTGGAATTACTGTATTAATTTGATATTTTTTACGTTCGTGCTCTCGTGTGCACGTGCATTATTTAAAGATGATTTCCATCAGCTCTTCCCAAAACTGATACCACCATTTGTAAGACAGAAAAATAAAATACCTCCCACTGTTTATGTGATCTTAACATTTTACACAGCGTACGTAACGCGGTAAATGCTTTTAGCAAAAACCTGAAACACGTGTTAATTATAAAATATTACTCTTTATTTAGTCTTCCCTAATATATTTCTAACATATTTTCCTGACTGTTTGCATTATATAATAATAAGATGTACATTTCTTATCATTGTATAATTTAAAAATTATGCATTAACACCATTGGCGAATCCCTGCTTTCAATATAGCATAAAATACATTACGTGGTCCGAGTATTAACTTTCATACCCCATCCAACCCCTTCTCCAATAAGCGAAAATGGGGTTGGCTGGGGTATGAAATAAATCCTAAACTTCGGTTTAAAACGTTTGTATTATTGTAGAAAAGGTAATTTTAAACAGGTAAACATGTTTTTGTTTATTGTAGAAAAGGTAATTTTAAACAGGTAAACATGTTTTCTTGTCGAAATATCCGTTATAAAATCCTGCTAATATAAGCTTTCCCATCGCTTAATGGAATTAGAGCGGGATCACGTAATGACACATATTTATTAGTTATAACCTAATTGTTAGTTATTTTGTTACTTTTAAATATAATTATTTTGTTGCACGAAGTATCGTTTGTTTAATTAAACTTCGTTAAGAAAACGTACATTTTTCTATGTTTCCTAGATAAGCATGATGAAATAGGTTTGTTAAATAGATTCAAACAGACATATTAACTGAAAAGCTTCTTGTTCTATTAACATCAAACCATGAACAAGAAACATAACAATTATTCTTAGTTTTTATTGTTTTTCGGATAAAAAACTCACTCATTGCAGTTTGCACAGCGAAGCATAATTTCTTAAAATTACTCCAATTTTATAAGCGAATAATACTTTATGAACTATGCCAAATTTATGGCTTAGATGCAGAAAGAATATAGCAGTTATCTCTAATCTATGTCCTTCACATGCCAGTGAATACATTCGTGATGTTTTATTGAATTCTTTTAAGGGGATTCTGAGATATGATAAAACATTTAAATTAAAAATAAAAAATAAAATAAGCTGACAAGCTTATCCAAAACGCAAATCGTCATAGGTTTATCTAATTCATGTTAATTGAATTGAATGTTGTTTAACAGCTCATCAACACGCCAGCCCTCACCTAATTCATGCTAATAGGTTATTTAGAGCCGCCCCAGAGAGAGGGGAAGGATACATAGGAATCCGGGAACCTGCCCTACTCTTATTATCGAATAGATTCCTATGGTTCTTTAACGTGCTCGGAGGATAGACCGATACACGGGACCGCCCGGTTTACGTCCCCATCCGACGGACGAGGCTAAGGAAAAGTGTCTTGCCCAAGAACACGCCGACGGAACACAGTGGCACTACGGAGGATTGAACCCGGGGGCCTCCGGTTACAAATC
The DNA here is from genome assembly GCA_037043455.1 of Cyrtodaria siliqua. Classification (NCBI taxonomy): domain Eukaryota; kingdom Metazoa; phylum Mollusca; class Bivalvia; order Adapedonta; family Hiatellidae; genus Cyrtodaria; species Cyrtodaria siliqua. Next base: position 60,233 of record JAWPHD010009776.1, on the reverse strand, counting down.
CGCCGCGCTACCGACTGCGCCACGCCAGCCCTCACCTAATTCATGTTAAACAATTCATGTTAAACAAGCGATTCCCCTACTGGTTTTACCACCTACCTAAAACATGCACATGCATATCCCCTCATTTCACTTAAAACACCTTTCAAATTTTATAAAAAAAATCCCCTCAAAGGAAAGTAAAGTCATTGAGTGGAAACCAATTTTTATTTATAGTAACAGTGACCTTGACATTTGGCCAAATGAACCAAAAAAACAAAACACCTCGCAATCTTACATCTATGAGCCTTGTGATGAAGTTTCGTTAAAATTCACCAAGGGAAACTAAAGTTATTGAGCGGAAATACATTTTCTATTTATAATAACAATGTCCTTGACCTTCTAACAAACGACCCGAATGAAAAACGAGCTGTCTTTCCGTAATATGTACCTTTTGGTGAATATTTATTAAACTCCATTAAGGGAATGGAAGTCCAATGTTCTGTTTATAGTGACAGTGACCCTGACCTTTGGATAAAATACCCGAATAATGTTCCCGTGCTTTATTCCCATGAGTCCACATTGTATTAGTTTTGTCTTTAAAATCCCACAAGGGAAAATAAAGTAATTGAGCAGAAAACAATTTTCTGTTTGTTAAAGACTGAAGTTATTGAACGGAAACGAAACGTGGCTGATGGTCTGACTGACTGCAATCCTGTAGGCTCTCCCGTCACTAGACTGCTTCACTGCGCATGTACCGAGCGACAGTCAAACACCGAGGTAAAGAGCATGAACAGATAGACATGTATTGGTCTTTCACTCAATATTGCAGTCAAACACCGAGGTAAAGAGCATGAACAGATAGACATTGTATTGGGCTGTGTGTGTGTGTGTGTGTATTTCTAAGGATTATAGTCCCTCCACCTACGACAGGCGTCCTACCCGACGATTATAGGCACAATGTCTGGACTTTTATCTGTGTGTTGTTGTGTTGGGCTTTCACTCAATATTGTTTACATAATGCAGACGCGTCACTTACATAAAGGAAGTAAGGTGGCGGGATATCTATAAACTGTGAAAATGGCTACACCTATAAAACAAGCAGGTAAACATAATGGAGGACTTTTACAGTCGTTTATAGTTCAACGCTGTGTAGCAGTCTATCCGCTCACGACAGGTAGGGCCTTATACATATAAATAAACTCATTTAAACTACATACTTTTTATAGCCATTTTTTATTCAAATAATATTGGTAGGCTTATAATATTGTTTATCATTTAAATATGCACTTTTTGTCCTTATAAAGGGGTGACCTAATACATTCTGATACATTCGGCAGTGACAAATAAAGCAAAAATGCGGATATTCTCTGTGTCTGTTGTACTTAAAGCTGTACAGTCCCTATTTTAACTGGTAATAACTCATGAACATGAATGAGTCACGTGTGAAGTAGTTTCAAATCGACGAACACCCCAAAAGTCGGTATATAAGGAGAAATCGATACGTAAAATTTCACATTTTTATTTAGCCTCCGTACAGGTAACATCGATAAATATACGGCTCCAGACTATATGTGATAAAAAAATAGTTGCCCGGAACGGGATTTGAACCACAGCCTTGCACTTGTAAGATTTGAAAGATGTACGCTGAACCTCTAGACCACTGCTATTTATTGGTATTTTGTAGCATTTTTAACACTAAATAGGAATTACGTAATAACAAGAGCGCGCACACAAACTCATAAAGCGCTAAATAACAAGTCGAGATATGGTTGATTTGAGGCGAAGTATTAGTTTCATATTGATAAGATACAGTATTACACCAGGCAATGTTAATTTACACGTGCGATAATATGGACTGCATATTTATTGATCCATCATTAGTTGCGTTCAAATATGTTAAGTTATTTTGCCTCATAATATATGGTAGTTAGTATACTATTTTCTCAAGTAGCGTCGTAGTTCAGTGGATAGAGCAGAGGACTTGAAATCAGAAGGTCGTGTGTTCGAGCCCCGAAAGAAGCAAACTTTTGTTTTTGTAAAAACTACTGTTACCTGTGTGTATATACAGTAAATGATTTCCTTCGCTATATTTGCTCGCTTAAATACCCGATTTCGACATGAGCTGGTGAACATGAAGTTACAAATAAAGACACGCCTACAAAGAAGAAATCAATTGATATAGGGACACTGTAGCTTTAAGGTTATCTGACGTCACGGAGAAAAAACAATATGGCTGCGTCCGCGTCAAGCGTAACATTTTGTTTAAAAGAAAATACTAGTAAATCATGCATAAACTGAGGATAATTTTTATGATAAATAATAATGTATGTCAGTGCCTTTTATTATCGTATAAGATTCGCACGAAAAAGCAGAATAGTTCGGCAGACATTTTATTTCCTAAGCCTTGCCTTATTAACTTGATAGTAAAAGGCACTGACATATTATTCTCTGAATAGTTATACTATATAAAATAATAATTTCATAAATACATAGGTAAGTTACGAACTAATTTTGCTAATGAGAGTAACCAATTTTCCTTCAGGCCAAAAACATCGACTATGTTATGTTATAATAGTTCTTTGCTACAATTGAACGAATAGCCGACGTTCCGTGCTTTATTATCCTTGTTAATATGACTAGGGGTCCGTTGTAACTCTCGATTAGAGAATGTGTTTAATTGACTTGAGCTTGCCCACCTCAGCGTGTGTCACTAAAGTCTAATAATAAGATAACCGCATTCATCCGTGTGCGATGCATAGTTCCATCAGTAGATAATGAACGTATTATGTTTTTGTTACATGTTGCATGCATAATAGGTTATTGCTGTGTGTATACGTAAAACACGATTGTGGTTTCGTTTATTCATATATTGCAGTATATTCATGTATTACATTAGTAGAAGTAAAACCTGAATGGTATATTCATGTATTAAAGTAGTGGGAGTAATACCTGAATGGTATATTCATGTATTACATTAGTAGAAATAATACCTGAGAGGTATATTCATGTATTACAGTAGTGGAAGTAATACCTGAATGGTATATTCGTGTATTACATAAGTAGAAATAATACCTGAGAGATATATTCATGTATTACAGTAGTGGAAGTAATACCTGAATGGTATATTCGTGTATTACATTAGTAGAAATAATACCTGAGAGCATAGATCTACATATATATCCATACTGAGAGGTATATTCATGTATTAAAGTAGTGGAAGTAATACCTGAATGGTATATTCGTGTATTACGTTAGTAGAAATAATACATGAGAGGTATATTCATGTATTACAGTAGTATATGTAATACATGAATGGTTTATTCATGTATTAAAAAAATTAGTGGAAGTAATACCTGAATGGTATATTCGTGTATTACATTAGTAGAAATAATACCTGAGAGGTATATGCATGTATAACATTAGTGGAAGTAATACCTGAATGGTTTATTCATGTATTAAATTAGTGGAAGTAATACCTGAAAGGTATATGCATGTATTACATTAGCAAAAGTAATACCTGAATTGTTTGTTCTTGTATTACAATAGCGGAAGTAATACCTGCGTGGTATATTCGTGTATTAAAGTAGTGGAAGTAATACTTGAGTGGTTTATTCATTTACTACATTTCTATGGGTGAAAGATTGGGATTTCTCAATGAAAGAATATTCATAATCGCTAAATATTAATAACTAACTCCGAACACAAAAATAACTAACTGCGACGTTGAGTTATGACGTCAATAACGCGTTGGTGACGTCAACGTCATCCGCCGATAACGCTAAATAAAGCGAATAATTTTGGTTAATAGCATACATAATCTGATTAAAAATGTAATAAATAGATTATTTAACTGTTGTGGTCGATTATATGGAAATCCTTCACTCGTCTACCATCTCGTGAAGGATTTCCCTATAATTGATCCCAGCAGTTAAATAATCTCTATGTATTACATTAGTTGAAGTAATACCTGAGTGGTTTATTCATGTATCACAGCAGTAGAAGTATATTCATGTATTACGGAAGTAGAAGTCATACCTGAGTGGTATATTCTTGTATTACAGTAGTGGAAGTATACCGGAGTGGAGTGGTATATTCATGTAACTGAATGGTATATGCATGTATTAAATTAGTGGAAGTAATTCCTGAGTGGTGTATTCATGTATTACAGTAGTAGATGTAATACATGAATGGTATATTCATGTATTACAGTAGTGGAAGTAATACCTAAGTGGTATATTCGTGTATTACAGTAGTAGAAGTAATACCTGAGTGGTTTATTCATGTATTACATTAGTGGAAGTAATACCTGAGTGGTTTATTCATGTATTACATTAGTGGAAGTAATACCTGAATTGTATATTCATGTATTACAGTAGTAGAATAAGTAATACCTGAGTGGTTTATTCATGTATTACATTAGTGGAAGTAATACCTGAATGGTATATTCATGTATTACAGTAGTAGAATAAGTAATACCTGAGTGGTTTATTCATGTATTACATTAGTGGAAGTAATACCTGAATGGTATATTCATGTATTACAGTAGTAGAAGAAGTAATACCTGAGTGGTATATTCATGTATGACAGTAGTGGAAGTAATAGCTGAATGGTATATTCACGTACAGTAGAAGTAATACATGCATGCTATTTAACAAATAATGTATGGTGCTGAGGTCCATTCGCAAGTTTATGGACTAGGCAGTCAGACTTAGAATGTTATATGTACCGACGCGAAGCTGAGGTCCGGTCGGACTGCGGGATCCCGAGGTGTGACGGGATTGGCCGAGCGTTCACGATTGACTCTGTCATTGAAAAAAATGCAAGCGTCGCATATAATCAACAACTAAACCGGAGCAGTGGGTGGAGTGAATATTCTAAATTGATTTTTTTTCGAAAATTTCGTCAATTACACCAATTTGCATAAGATTAGCGTGGTATTTATGCATATAACGTGTGCCATTATTGAAAACGTCTTGATTTGCATTGATTGATTCTGATAAATTCGAAGAATCGATAGAAGTTTGAATGTTTCTCTGTTCCACAGTGATGTAGACTCGGTTTCGAGAACTGCATACATCTGCGGTTCCAACAAGCTCTGATTTGTGGATAATTCTTGAAATTTGACAAGTGAAGTAATTGCCTTTAACACCTTGTAATATGTTTGTTTTCAACAAATAATAAAAGAAATAAAAAATGTTTAGTTCCCAACTCTGGCACTGCGTCCTGTGCTTGGAACGAGGTATTCAATGAAGTTATCAACAATTAATTTGGTCCCTGTTTTCAGGACTTTTTACAGTGTTGTGATGGCGGCGATGGTGCATATAGCGTTAGCAAATCCGTCCTTCCGGACGTTCGTCCGTCCCTCTGTCCATCCCGAAATGTTTGTGTGTCTATCTCCTCCCACAGTGTGCAACCGATTGTTCCGAAGCGTTATAGGACGCTTACCTATAATGTCAAGATGTGCATATCGATTCGGAGTCAACGTCGACCATGTATTACCGTAGTTACGGCACCTTTTCATCAAATGTTACGTTAATATATAGTTGTGTCTATCTCCTTCAACAGTTTTCAAAAACTTTACAGGATGTTTACCTATGATGTCAAAATGGTGATATCGATTCGGAGTCAACATTAAATTTGTATTACCTGAGATGCGACCTTTTTTTTCATCAAATGTTATGTTTTCCGCTGACTGTTTTCAGTTGTGTCATGCGTGTCCCAAGGACACATTTCTAGTTTTTAATTTAAATTAATGCGAAACATTATAATTTCATAGATTTCTGGAAGGTAATATCTGTACATATCTACAGTTTAACGACAAAGGTTACTTTCTTATCTACATCAAACACGCTGAATGCCTTTTCCCCCAACAATTGAATTGAATTGAATTGAATGTTGTTTAACGGCTCATCAACACAGTATAGGTTATTTAGAGTCGCCCCATAGAGAGGGGAAGGACACACAGGGTCCGGGAACCGTGCCCTACTCTTATTATTGAATAGATTCTTATGGTTCTTTAACGTGCTCGGAGGATAGACCGATACACGGGACCGCCCGGTTTACGTCCTCATCCGACGGACGGGGCTAAGGTAACGTGTCTTGCCCAAGAACACACCGACGGAACTCAGTGGCACCACCCCAACAACGAAAACCACATGTTTTCAGGATTGTCGTACAAAGTTCGTTTCTTTTTTATTTTTTTAAAAAGAATTACTAGTATGTCTTGAAAATAAACACAGGTGTAAAACGGTGTATACCTAGTATATTATCCCACAAAGTCATTCGAGTTATTGTATCAAATTTAAGACGGAGCAAATGTCAGATTTGATTTCAGATATGCTATGTTCGTTGATGTGTCCTGAATTATGACCATTTGAACAAACTTGGTACAGGATCGTAAACTACCAAGTTTGTTCAAATGGTCATAATTCAGGAGCCGATTCTGACTTTGTGGGATAATATACTAGGTATACACCGTTTTACAGAATAAATTTCATGGGTCACATGTTTTACATGGACTTATAGGGAAAATCGTCTTCCCTGAAACCACAAGGTATAAAGTTCTCATATATCGTATGTAGCTTACCAATGTTGTTCAAATGGTGACCCTGTGGTACAATCTGGCCCCGCCACATGGGTCGCATATTTTACATAAGAGTTATATAGGACACTATTTAAAATATTTTTTTCCCGGAAACTTCAAGTCCTAGCTAGAGGTCTAATAATTTGCATATACCATATATGCTAAAAACGTCGTGGAGCTCCCATAAATTATACTGAAAGGAAAAAGAAACGCATAATAAAAAAAATAGCCTATACTACACTAAGTATACTTTGTTACACATATTCATACAAGTTGAAGTTTCGCTTGAATAAGTCAAGCCATTTCAGTATTGTGTTTAATGTTAAGAGATTGCAACGTTTAAAACCTAAGTTTGCTCACCTGCTCGATAACGAAACTTTAAAGGAGTAATCATTGGTGTGTTCGGTGCTGTTTAAATCTTCTTTCTGAAAGGACAGGCATAATGTCGCCCTGTACCATTCGATTGGCAGTAGCATATTAAACATACAATACATAGCAGAAATACTCATTATGCGTTTCTTTTTCCTTTCAGTATACCATATATGCTAAAAACTTATAACTCTTCTCTGAAAACACAAGTCGTGGAGCTCCCATAAATTATACCACATGAAGCATAAGCTTATGTCCTCTAACACGACTCTGGCTCCGCCCTAGTGTCATAGTTTTACATAGAGGTAGCAAATCATCTTCTCTGAAAATAAAATAGATAGCTGAATGTTGTTTAACGGCTCATCAACACAGTATAGGTTAAATAGATAGAGGTCTAATACTGTGTATGTACCATAGCTTATAGTCCTCTACCCCAAGTCTGTTCGAATAACCCTCTGTTAAATGTGTCCTGCCCCTGCGGTTATAGTTTTACATGGTCTTATGAGGGAACATTTTGAAAAATATTCCGTTAACTTTCCAAAACTTTAGAAAATGACTATTTTTTCTTTTGCTAAATATTCCATTTTTAACTTCTTTCCTACAGACCCAACATTTGAAATTAGGGTCGAGAACGGGAAAACATAAATAGTTTTAATGGTGACCCAGGTTGAAATGTATTAAGAGTTAGTAATATGCAAAGTCAATTTGCCTTGAACAATTTTTATAATTAAGAGCAATGAATGAGCTCTAAATGCAAACTAAGGCGTCGGCGTGAGTTAAAACTTAAACATCAAGATTGCCAATGTTTCTACGTCATTTATTTATAAAATGTAGTTGCATTGCATATGCTACATGAACCATTTTTAATACGTAAAGTGAATTCAAAACAAACATGACCATATTAGTAGGAACAGAGGCCAAAGGGGAAGCAGGTCCTCCACACCCGCCCTACCCCCTGTAATCTGAGAGGGGGCAGCCAACAATAATTCTGAATATGGGAAGCAGAACATGTTTTAGGCCCATCCCAGCCCCCGATATCTTGGCACATTATGTGTTAACCTCCTCCCCCCGCTCTCACCCTCACCATCCACCCCACCCCTCTACCCACAGACTCATTCACCCCATCCATAATATGCTTGCATTGGTACTGTCATAGAGCTTAAAACTAGCCTATTGACATAGGAAAGTAGATATTGTATTCATTAAACTAGCCTATCGACATAGGCAAGTAGATATTGTATTCATTAAACTAGCCTATTGACATAGGAAAGTAGATATTGTATTCATTAAACTAGCCTATTGACATAGGAAAGCAGATATTTTGCATTCATTAAACTAGCCTTTTGACAAAGTTCATTAAACTAGCCTATTGACATAGGAAAGTAGATATTGTATTCATGAAACTAGCCTATTGACAAAGTTCATTAAACTAGCCTATTGACATAGGAAAGCAGAAACTAGCCTATTGACATAGGAAAGCAGATGTATTGTATTCATTAAACTAGCCTATTGACATAGGAAAGCAGAAACTAGCCTACTTTCATAGGAAAGCAGATACTTTGTATTCCTTAAACTAGCCTATTGACATAGGAAAGCAGAAACTAGCCTATTGAAATAGGAAAGGAGATATTTTGTATTCATTAAACTAGCCTTTTGACATAGGAAAGCAGATATATTGCATTCATTAAACTAGCCTATTGACATAGGAAAGCAGATATATTGTAGTCATTAAACTAGCCTATTGACATAGGAAAGCAGATATTTTGTATTCATTAAACTAGCCTATTGACATAGGAAAGCAGATATTTTGCATTCATTAAACTAGCCTATTGACATAGGAAAGCAGATATATTGTAGTCATTAAACTAGCCTATTGACATAGGAAAGCAGATATATTGCATTCATTAAACTAGCCTATTGACATAGGAAAGCAGATATATTGTAGTCATTAAACTAGCCTATTGACATAGGAAAGCAGATATATTGCATTCATTAAACTAGCCTATTGACATAGGAAAGCAGATATATTGTAGTCATTAAACTAGCCTATTGACATAGGAAAGCAGATATATTGCATTCATTAAACTAGCCTATTGACATAGGAAAGCAGATATATTGTAGTCATTAAACTAGCCTATTGACATAGGAAAGCAGATATATTGCATTCATTAAACTAGCCTATTGACATAGGAAAGCAGATATATTGCATTCATTAAACTAGCCTATTGACATAGGAAAGCAGATATTTTGTATTCATTAAACTAGCCTATTGATATAGGAAAGCAGAAACTAGCCTATTGACATAGGAAAGCAGATATTTTGTATTCATTAAACTAGCCTATTGACATAGGAAAGCAGATATATTGCATTCATTAAACTAGCCTATTGACATAGGAAAGCAGATATATTGTAGTCATTAAACTAGCCTATTGACATAGGAAAGCAGATATATTGCATTCATTAAACTAGCCTATTGACATAGGAAAGCAGATATTTTGTATTCATTAAACTAGCCTATTGACATAGGAAAGCAGAAACTAGCCTATTGACATAGGAAAGCAGATATTTTGTATTCATTAAAATAGCCTATTGACATAGGAAAGCAGATATTTTGCATTCATTAAACTAGCCTATTGACATAGGAAAGCAGATATTTTGTATTCATTAAACTAGCCTATTGACATAGGAAAGCAGAAACTAGCCTATTGACATAGGAAAGCAGATATATTGTATTCATTAAACTAGCCTATTGACATAGGAAAGCAGAAACTAGCCTATTGACATAGGAAAGCAGATATTTTGTATTCATTAAACTAGCCTATTGACATAGGAAAGCTGATATATTGTATTCATTAAACTAGCCTATTGACATAGAAAAGCAGAAACTAGCCTATTGACATAGGAAAGCAGATATTTTGTATTCATTAAACTAGCCCATTGACATAGAAAAGCAGAAACTAGCCTATTGACATAGGAAAGCAGATATTTTGTATTCATTAAACTAGCCTATTGACATAGGAAAGCAGATATTTTGTATTCATTAAACTAGCCTATTGACATAGGAAAGCAGAAACTAGACTATTGACATAGGAAAGCAGATATATTGTAGTCATTAAACTAGCCTATTGACATAGGAAAGCAGAAACTAGACTATTGACATAGGAAAGCAGATATATTGTAGTCATTAAACTAGCCTATTGACATAGGAAAGCAGATATTTTGTATTCATTAAACTAGTCTATTGACATAGGAAAGCAGATATTTTGCATTCATTAAACTAGCCCATTGATATAGGAAAGCAGATATTTTGTATTCATTAAACTAGCTTATTGACATAGGAAAGCAGAAACTAGCCTATTGACATAGGAAAGCAGATATATTGTATTCATTAAACTAGCCTATTGACATAGGAAAGCAGAAACTAGCCTATTGACATAGGAAAGCAGATATTGTGTATTCATTTAACTAGCCTATTGACATAGGAAAGCAGATATTTTGTATTCATTAAACTAGCCTATTGACATAGGAAAGCAGATATTTTGTATTCATTAAACTAGCCTATTGACATAGGAAAGCAGAAACTAGCCTATTGACATAGGAAAGCAGATATATTGTATTCATTAAACTAGCCTATTGACATAGGAAAGCAGAAACTAGCCTATTGACATAGGAAAGCAGATATTTTGTATTCATTAAACTAGCCTATTGACATAGAAAAGCAGAAACTAGCCTATTGACATAGGAAAGCAGATATTTTGCATTCATTAAACTAGCCCATTGACATAGGAAAGCAGATATTTTGTATTCATTAAACTAGCCTATTGACATAGGAAAGCAGAAACTAGCCTATTGACATAGGAAAGCAGATATATTGTATTCATTAAACTAGCCTATTGACATAGGAAAGCAGAAACTAGCCTATTGACATAGGAAAGCAGATATTTTGTATTCATTAAACTAGCCTATTGACATAGAAAAGCAGAAACTAGCCTATTGACATAGGAAAGCAGATATTTTGTATTCATTAAACTAGCCTATTGACATAGGAAAGCAGATATTGTGTATTCATTTAACTAGCCTATTGACATAGGAAAGCAGATATTTTGTATTCATTAAACTAGCCTATTGACATAGGAAAGCAGATATTTTGTATTCATTAAACTAGCCTATTGACATAGGAAAGCAGAAACTAGCCTATTGACATAGGAAAGCAGATATATTGTATTCATTAAACTAGCCTATTGACATAGGAAAGCAGAAACTAGCCTATTGACATAGGAAAGCAGATATTTTGTATTCATTAAACTAGCCTATTGACATAGAAAAGCAGAAACTAGCCTATTGACATAGGAAAGCAGATATTTTGTATTCATTAAACTAGCCTATTGACTTAGGAAAGCAGATATTTTGTATTCATTTAACTAGCCTATTGACATAGGAAAGCAGATATTTTGTATTCATTAAACTAGCCTATTGACATAGGAAAGCAGATATTTTGTATTCATTAAACTGGCCTATTGACATAGGAAAGCAGATATTTTGCATTCATTAAACTAGCCTATTGACATAGGAAAGCAGAAACTAGCCTATTGACATAGGAAAGCAGATATATTGTATTCATTAAACTAGCCTATTGACATAGGAAAGCAGATATTTTGTATTCATTAAACTAGCCTATTGACATAGAAAAGCAGAAACTAGCCTATTGACATAGGAAAGCAGATATTTTGTATTCATTAAACTAGCCTATTGACATAGGAAAGCAGATATTTTGTATTAATTTAACTAGCCTATTGACATAGGAAAGCAGAAACTAGCCTATTGACATAGGAAAGCAGATATTTTGTATTCATTAAACTAGCCTATTGACATAGAAAAGCAGAAACTAGCCTATTGACATAGGAAAGCAGATATTTTGTATTCATTAAACTAGCCTATTGACATAGGAAAGCAGATATTTTGTATTCATTTAACTAGCCTATTGACATAGGAAAGTAGAAACTAGACTATTGACATAGGAAAGGAGATATATTGCATTCATTAAACTAGCCTATTGACATAGGAAAGCAGATAATGTATTCATTAAACTAGCCTATTGACATAGGAAAGCAGATATATTGCATTCATTAAACTAGCCTATTGACATAGGAAAGCAGATATATTGCATTCATTAAACTAGCCTATTGACATAGGAAAGCAGATATTTTGAATTCATTAAACTAGCCTATTGACATAGGAAAGCAGATATATTGTAGTCATTAAACTAGCCCATTGACATAGGAAAGTAGATATTTTGTATTCATTAAACTAGCCTATTGACATAGGAAAGCAGATATTTTGAATTCATTAAACTAGCCTATTGACATAGGAAAGCAGATTTATTGTATTCATTAAACTAGCTTATTGACATAGGAAAGCAGATAGATTGAATTCATTAAACTAGCCTATTGACATAGGAAAGCAGATATTTTGAATTCATTAAACTAGCCTATTGACATAGGAAAGCATATATATTGTAGTCATTAAACTAGCCTATTGACAAAGGAAAGCAGATAATTTGCATTCATTAAACTAGCCTATTGACATAGGAAAGCAGATATTTTGCATTCATTAAACTAGCCTTTTGACATAGGAAAGCAGATATATTGTAGTCATTTAACTAGCCTATTGACATAGGAAAGCAGATATTTTGCATTCATTAAACTAGCCTATTGACATAGGAAAGCAGATATATTGTAGTCATTAAACTAGCCTTTTGACATAGGAAAGCAGATATATTGTATTCATTAAACTAGCCTTTTGACATAGGAAAGCAGATATATTGTAGTCTTTAAACTAGCCTATTGACATAGGAAAGCAGATATTTTGCATTCATTAAACTAGCCTATTGACATAGGAAAGCAGATATATTGTAGTCATTAAACTAGCCTATTGACATAGGAAAGCAGATATATTGTAGTCATTAAACTAGCCTTTTGACATAGGAAAGCAGATATATTGTAGTCATTAAACTAGCCTATTGACATAGGAAAGCAGATATTTTGCATTCATTAAACTAGCCTATTGACATAGGAAAGCAGATATCTTGTAGTCATTAAACTAGCCTTTTGACATAGGAAAGCAGATATATTGTATTCATTAAATTAGCCTTTTGACATAGGAAAGCAGATATATTGTAGTCATTAAACTAGCCTATTGACATAGGAAAGCAGATATTTTGCATTCATTAAACTAGCCTATTGACATAGGAAAGCAGATATATTGTAGTCATTAAACTAGCCTATTGACATAGGAAAGCAGATATATTGTAGTCATTAAACTAGCCTTTTGACATAGGAAAGCAGATATATTGTATTCATTAAACTAGCCTATTGGCACAGGAAAGCAGATATTTTGCATTCATTAAACTAGCCTATTGACATAGGAAAGCAGATATATTGTAGTCATTAAACTAGCCTATTGACATAGGAAAGCAGATATTTTGTATTCATTAAACTAAATTAATCTGTAGTCAAATAATACTGAAAATGTGTTCAGTTGCCTCAATCCCGCTTCGAACCCCAGCCACTCCTTTTGTTTAATTACATCTGTTTTCAGCATTTCAGCAGTGTATGACGTGACATCAGCATATTTGTTTTAAGAAAGACCAACATACGATATATAAATATAGTATTCAATTTCCTGTGAATTATGATGTTTCGCTCGCAGATTTCTTCTGATATATTTACCAATAAAACTACCGTACTAAATAGACTATGAACTATCAAGCCATTAAGGTGCACTGAAGCCGTCATAATGCTAAACGCAGCGAATCCCGGAATAATACGGTCTGCGGTAACGTCTTTGATCGTGCCGCCTTTGATCTTGTCATTTAAGGCTTATTTTTAGTCTTCCTTAATTTCGCTAATTGAAATATTTAGATTTAACACGTTCTGCACATTATATAGAATAAATAAAACTCATTTAATGACATGTTGCAGCAAGGTCACTGAAATTCCCTTTGTAGTAGCACAGGTGTAAATCGTTTAATTGAAATAAAACCTGTCAGAATAAATGGTGTACTACAACTACCAGTTATTGGAAGTTAGAGTATGGTGGACATGCTACAAAACAAATAGAGTATGGTCTCATCTCGTGAGACCATACTCGATCTATTACTTATTTAAGTATGTGCAAGTAAGTTAACAGTCATTTTATTAATAAAATCGAGGTGTTAATTAATAAAATGCTGTTCAACATATTCCAGTGTTTATTCGTGCGTATATACACAATTGTAACACATTGTTGAACTAGGATTTAGAAAAAAGCTCGAGAGCTTATCATTCTTACGCTCAAAATTAAACAAAGATGCAAACCACCAGTTAAATTCTAATAAACAAGCTTATGAAATATCTATCAAATGTTAACCGTTTTAATGTACTTGATTGTGTGTGGTTTGGAATTTTATTATTTGTTTCTATAGGTTATTTATTATTACTAATATTAAATACAACAATGGCATTTTTCATAATTGCGTACTAGTATTTATTTTTTAAGCTGTCAGTACGACATGGATGCCAGGATGCGACCGAGGTTGTGCACGAAAACAGGGTTTAGGCTCCTGTGTGACCTTGTCCAAGTTCCTGTGTGACCTTGTCCAAGCTCCTGTGTGACCTTGTCCAAGCCAATGACCATGTCTTGACTTATACCCAAAGTCCTTACTATTCCCCGTTTAGAAACCCAGTTGGAATGGACCACAACGATTATTCCCCATTTAAACCAGATGAAATAGCATTCATTCGTTTGTTCGTTCTTTTGTTTGTTCGTTCGTTCATTCATTCATTCATACATTCGTTATTTCCCTTTGAACTTTAGTTTTCTTCTGTTTTACGGGTGCTGTCTATTATAAGTGATAAGTGATGCACCGAAATTACTATTATTTGTTTGCCATTAAATTGCCACACATAGTAAACATAGTAAAATAAGGTTTTTCTATAAGTTTATGCACGCTGTTTTTGGCAGGCATAGGCAGGTGAATAAGACAAATGTACACATTGACATTTACGTATCTACCAGCCTACCAATATACTCAATATAAAATATCCAATGTTGGTACTGGGTTCTGTCTAATTCTCTACCCCGGTGCCATCGTTGTTTTCTAATCCCTGAGGTATGCCCGACGCGCCACGTTGGGTGAGGCGGGGAACATTGATAGGTGCATTTTAAATACAAAGGGCTGGTGAAAAATAGAAAAGAATCAACACACATTGTTAACACTGTGGCTATGACGATGACTGTAACCACAGATAGAGAGAACATTCCAGAACTATACTCAGTTGAAGAAGAAAGTGTTCACTTTGAAATATGTACTTTAAACTCTATCCTCTTTATCAAGCGACAGTCCCTTAACGATTCACCCTATTGAAACACAAATGACAGCATGATATTGGCAATGGAATGATAAAAACTTTGGTACCAAACATGGCATATTCATTTTGGAATTTGTCAATTTAATTCTAAAAAAACTTTATACAGTTAAATCTAAACAAGACTCAGTGTACCCTTTCTTTTGCAACTGAGTATATATATACACCACGCAATGCGGAGTGCGTGGTCCAGTGGTAGAGCGCCGAACTCCAGATCGAGAGGTCGTGGGTTCGATCCTCGCCGCGGCCACGTTATTTATCCTTGAGCAAGATAATTAAGCCACATTGCTTAGTACTGGTTCTACCCAGGAAGCCATCGAGAGTGATTAATCTAAGTTGCAATAACTTGTTTCGCAATCGATGTAAAATAAATGTTTTAACTAATGCATTTGCTTTAGAAATGCGGTAATCCATTCGTCTATAAGACTTCCTACATTATTACCCACTTTTAATCGAAAGGCGTCTAAAGTTTCATCGATTACAAATTATTCGTGTTGTATTAATTTGTATCTATTTCAAGAACATCTTCATAGTAGTATGCTTTACTAGACGATTCTTAGGGCAATTATTTAGGGATTAACGTTGTTGAAGATATACTAGTAATAAGAATTGAAAATCCAGCAATACGCGCATGAAAGAGTATTAAAGACAAAAGCAAAACCACGACCAAATAATTTGAACATATTATTTGTATTTGCAACTTGCGAAAAACACACACACACTGTTTTTGTCAATCAATAGTTAACAATACATATACATCTTTCAACTTGCATGTTCTCCTCGGTAAGCCGCCAAAGTAATCCTGCTTTTATAATTCTTCTAAAACCAATCAATCAAGATTATCTCTAGGGATACAGGTATGGTTAATATATTATAATGTGTCGCAGATTGGCAAAGAACAGGATATATGGTCTGGTTCCAAGCGTTTGGAATAGCACTGATGACAGATTCAAGTGTAAGCGTCCAACATTGCTAAACCTCCTCGTTAAAGTGACTGGCAGAGATGTTAATACACTATTACGGGTCATAATTCAAATCTAAAAACAACAACATTGCAATGTACTTCATTTTAATATAACATGTACTAATGCCTGAATTGGGATACGTATTACCTTCAGTGTTATTGTTGTTTATGAATAAGTAAGGTCTGTAAAACTCGCCGATTTGTTAAGTTTTAGTTGTTAAATCATAAATACAACACATACATAATTATATTGCTATCATTTGAATAAAACGTATACGTCGATTACAAAAGAATCATATAATTAAAAGCATCGTACTTTAGTGGCCCATGCATTCACACTTTAAATATGAAACTGAATCAAATTAATATGTAGATTTAATTTGTATTTGGTTTGACTACCATTATTCTTCTAGATCACATCCAGTGTCTGTAATAGTTAGCAAACGCGCTTGCATTTCATCTTCTTGAACTTGTATGAAAATAGTCTTAATATTGAATAGTCTAAGGAAAAAGAACATTTTATCTACAGTAGTTTAATTTTATTTAAAAACGATATTTTGAAACGTAAACACTCTAAATTTTGTTTTCTATATTCGTACAAAAAATGCCTAGATCGACGAGATATTCTTCTCTTTGGTGAGTTTTATGCATGCACGCGTGGTTAATAAGGTTTACTCTATTGAAATAATGCGGTTGTTTATGCTGGCATTGCTTGATGTCGTTAGAAACCTCTCTTGATGGGATCGACCCTGATACCTACCTATTATATAAAGGATGGCATCTGTAACAACGCTAAGGATAACCATTCCGCTAAAGGTAACAACAGCCGCTAAAGGAAACAACCTCCGCGTAATGTAACAACCTCCACTAAATGTAACAACCTCCGCTAAAGGTAACAACCTCCGCTAAATATAACAACCTCCGCTAAATGTAACAACCTCCGCTAAATGTAACAATTACAAGTAACGCTAAAAGTAACAGCGCTTACGCCACAGGTGCCACAGTAATTAAACAGAACCCGTTTACTCAATTTTCATTGAAACTGTAGGTGTTGAAAAAAGTTGTTACCTTTAGCGTTAGCCTTGTTACCTTTAGCCCTTGTTACCTTTAGCGGTAGGGATGAGTGTTACCTTTAGCGGAGGTTGTTACCTTTAGCGTTGAAAGTGTTACATTTAGCGGAGGTTGTTACCATTAGCGTTGAAATTGTTACCTTTAGCGGAGGTTGTTACCTTTAGCGTTGAAATTGTTACCTTTAGCGGCGGCGGTTGTTACCTTTAACGGAATTGTTACCTTTAGCGTTGTTACAGCATCGTAGCGCTATGGTACTTACACACCATAAGAGCTATGATTCTCGCAGATAGTTCTACCCAGGAAAAATCGGATGGTCTGCCTCTACCACAAAAAAAAATCGACCGTCATATATGGCCTAACATGTGCTAAAAACGACGTAAAACACCAGTCAAAGCAAAGCTACAGCCATAACTGACATCAACTCGCGATACGCCTTAAACATACACACTTTATTGCAAATAACGTCATATAAAGTAGATACATCTAATCCGATATTAAAGTAAGTCTTAACCGCATTTGTGTGTAACACATTTACATTAAAAAACGTTATGATATTACTAATAGCATCGTCATTATCGATGCAGAAAATCCAATATGTAGAGAATCTTACAGCAATCTTAAAGTGTTTGCATTTTTATCGCTCTTTGAATCGGAGAACACTATTTAGCGCTGAAAATGGGTTATTAATCATATTTTAGCACATGGCGCGCGTCAGTGATACTCTATACGATGCAAGAAGTAATAAAGCATTCTCAAAAAGATTGTATGATATATTAGAGCCAGTTATCCTGATAAATATGTCGTAGTTTCAACACTTTTATCAAATGATCGGGTTGAGATTTTTATTTTATTTTATATTATATTTATTATTTCTTATATCATTCAAGATTTTCACGGAAGTGTATATATACTGAAAGGAAAAAGAAACGTGTAATGGGTATATCCGCTATATATTGTATGTTTAATATGCTACTGCTAATTGAATGGTACAGGGCGACATTATATAGGCCTGTCCTTTCGGAAAGAAGGTTCAAACAGCACCGAACACACCAATGGTTACCCGTTTAAAGTTTCATTATTCATTGGCTCAAGCAGGTGAGCAAACTTAGGCTTTAAACGTTGCAATCTCTTAACATTAAACACAATACTGAAATGGCTTGACTTTTTCAAGCGAAACTTCAACATTTATGAATTTCATGTAACAAAGTATACTTTGATTAAAATGTCTACTACGTGACAGAGTTGTCCTTTTTGTAATGAGTTATAGCCCCTTTTTGTACAAAACACGTTGAGATATATCTGGAATATTTTACGTGGAATTGGGTGTATATAATAGTGTAGTATAGGCAATGTTTTGAGTATGCGTTTCTTTATCCTTTCAGTATACATAATACTAAATTTGCTCACTTAAACAAGTTGAAAATAATCATTATTTTCGGAAAGTGCATATGCAAAGTTGGTACGAGCGATCTGCTAGAAACGTCATACTGCAATAAACTATGACGTAATTTGCGTATCTAAAATAGAATACATTAAATGAGAACACACTTAACTGAATTAAATGTTGTTTTGGAACGGGTCATCAAGACATTATGGATAGATTGGTGTCATTGATGATTGACTCATTTAAACAATACAAGCTTATATTAATAAAGCAATCCTACATCATGCTCTACATGACATGTATCTCTGCCATCACAATCATATATGCGTCTAAATACATCTATACTGCAGTTACCACATTGTCTCTCAAAATGTCAGCCTAGCACAACTGTTCACCATGAAACGTTATTGTGGTTCTACTCATCATTTCGTTTCTATAAAACCTGGTTTCATAGCTGCATTCCAGCTTTCATTTATTTTATTTCTATAAAAAAAAGATTTTCATGGGCGCTAACCACTCTCTATCGCTTATGTATTTTCTATAAAACATGGTGTTCGTGACCGCCACCCTCTCTCTCTTACCCTCGTGTATTTTCTATACAACTTGATGTTGTTCATGGCTGCAATCCCCGCTCTTTTCATGATGTTATTTCTATAAAACGTGGTTTCAATGAGCGCAATACCCGATCTACCATCTAGGCATCTGGGCCGTAGCCTCATACATAACAGATAACAAACAATGCCTAACCGGATTCTCCATCAATGTAACACGACCGGAAAAATTACAATGAAAAGTTAGAACACTCAGAGGGGTTTGAACTCGAAAAAAAATACACGTGAAGCGGACGCTCTACCGATATCGCCATAAAAGCTAGCTACACAGCTGAGTCCTACTACAAAAGCATGTATGCGTTTCGTAGATCGACGATATTCACGGCATGGTGAAGTACTCGCATTAATTTCCTGCGGTGTAGTTTGTGCATCTACGCAAGCAGCAGCCGACACACGTTTTGTTGACATACCTTGCATCATTTATCATTGTAAATATTTTTGTTTTCATATTCTTATGACAACCTGCTGTTTTCATATATCACTGGAATTTCCAAACAAATGCACCAAACACGCGCCCAGCACCACGCCGTTTATAAACAAAACCATTGAAGCATTTCATAAATGAAAACAGCTATCACCGAACTCGTTGATCATTTGTACAATTTGCTCGTTTATCAATTTCGACGTCTTGGAGAGAAAAAAAAAACGCTCGATAATCGCTCACTGAGGGATAAACGTTTTCTTTCCTGTCTTTTTGTGATTTATTTTTTAAACGCATACATGTAGTATTTGTGTTACCTCATGGTTACTATGAAGTTTCTGTTCACCCCTTAAATGAGTTCCTTTTGTTTATAGCAAAATGTCCTTGGTTTTGTGTAAAATATTGTTTTTGTTGCTATTTCCCACCTAAATGATTTCCTTTTATTTATAGCAAATGTCCTTGGTTTTGTGTAAGTATAAGGATATTGTTTTTGTTGCTATTTCCCATTTAAATGATTTCCTTTTATTCATAGCAAATGTCCTTGGTTTTGTGTAAGGATTTTGTTTTAAGTTTTGTGTAAAGGTATTGTTTTAGATGCTATTTCCCACCTAAATGATTTCCTTTTATTTATAGCAAATGTTCTTGGTTTTATGAAAGGATATTGTTTTAAGGTATGAAAGCACTAATTATTTTCCCCATAGACACCAATGTTAAAGTGTCACATATTAATGATTTGCTGCAAATTCAACTCAAGTATGGATAATGCAGCAGTGTAATGTTCATATAGAAAACGATTTTTCCACTTGAAAAATCACCAGAAAACGTGGGGTTACAAGACATGTAAGAAAGTTCTTGTTTGTTTACTAAACAGGTCAAGGGTACAGCTGTTTTTATTGATCGACTGTTTTCATTGCTCACAAAGTGTAAGCATAGAGTCGAAATTTCGAAAATGTTCATCAGTGATCAAGTAAAACCTATTAATACGCTTCTTATACATATAACCACAAAATCGAATAGAAATGGGCAGTTTTTCCCTACTTATAACGCCCATTACCATCAAAAAAGGAGGGATTACTTTTTATTATAGGAACTACACCTCGGAGGTTTACATGTAATTAGTGGTGGTAAACCTTTAAGTTTTATGTAAAATATATCGTTTTAAAGGAAGTACATACATGTATAGAGGAATGGTTATCTCAACTGTGTTATCAAGTTAAAATCGAGTATAAGTCGAACAGTAAATGTATCTTTCATAAAAACACATTCAACCAAAACACGCATCAACACAAACAACATTTACACTGTTAATAAGCAAAGGGTGTGACATCACAAACATAAAAATGTAGTCATTCGACTACCGACTTGGAATGGTCAGGCTCCCGACTTGGAATGGTCAGGCTCCCGACTTGGAATGGTCAGGCTCCCAACTTGGAATGGTCAGGCTCCCGATTTGGAATGGTCAGGCTCCCGACTTGGAATGGTCAGGCTCCCGACTTGGAATGGTCAGGCTCCCGACTTGGAATGGTCAGGCTCCCGACTTGGAATGGTCAGGCTCCCGACTTGGAATGGTCAGGCTCCCGACTTGGAATGGTCAGGCTCCCGACTTGGAATGGTCAGGCTCCCGACTTGGAATGGTCAGGCTCCCGACTTGGAATGGTCAGGCTCCCGACTTGGAATTGTCAGACTACCGACTTGGAATGGTCAGGCTCCCGACTTGGAATGGTCAGGCTCCCGACTTGGAATGGTCAGGCTCCCGACTTGGAATGGTCAGGCTCCCGACTTGGAATGGTCAGGCTCCCGACTTGGAATGGTCAGGCTCCCGATTTGGAATGGTCAGGCTCCCGACTTGGAATGGTCAGGCTCCCGACTTGGAATGGTCAGGCTCCCGATTTGGAATGGTCAGGCTACCGACTTGGAATGGTCAGGCTCCCGACTTGGAACGGTCAGTGGTAAAATGGTCATTGGGGGTTTAAAGCAGGTTCTAGGGCGCACCAATCCTCACTCTTACCCTATTGTCATCCCAGTAAAACGGAACAGTGTAAATAAAGAAATCCCCGCCGGGATATATTCTCTAACCAACAAGGCAGCATTAGTATAACGCGTGGATGCTCATTAATATTAATGTAAAAAGCAGCCTAGAAGGCCACAATGCAAGTACTCAATGACTTGGCAGACGCCAGAGAAACAAGACAACTAACCCTATAAATACTGCATATTTGACATATTCTTCAATTTAGGAAACGTGTCCTGCCCAAAAACACACCGACGAAACTCTGTGGCGAATGATTTTATGAGTTACAAACTTAAAAAACATTATTTGATGCGTATTTAGCTGCATTAATTGCTTGTAGGTAAAGGTATATGTTAAATACCCGGTATGCATATAGGCATAATGTCAACTGTTATTTAAAACGACGTTAAATAACTGAACATAACTTTATTTACATCTCAGGCATACATTCATGCAGTAAGAGGAAATGTAACAAAATCACAAATAATATATTACAAGGTGCGACCAAAGGCAGGAAGTGTTCGTTTTAGTACATTTAATTTTTGAGGGAACAAGTGGTATATTTTAAGGCTATGTTCTTACTGATGAGGGTCTCCCATGGGATTTGGGAAACAATGGAACATGGCCATTTATTTTGGGGATGGGGTTGGGGTGGGTGTGGGGGTGGGGGGAAGGGAACATTGTCTGTTATTGGTAATATTTTTGTGGAACAAGGGAACATTGGAAAAATATTTTGGGGGAACAAAGCAAAATGTTTCTGGGAAACAAGGGAACATTGGATCATATTTTCAGGGAACAAGGTAACATGGACCCCACCCCTCACACACACACACACACACACACACACCACCACTGAGAGGGCCTCACTGATATAAGAGTTCAACAATCTCCCCCACCACTGGGAGGGCCTCACTGATATAAGATTTCAACAATCCTGGAGATTGCCGATTTTTAAACGGAATATTGTTTTATATATACTAGTATATATGTAATATAATACACTTTATACATGAGGTTTCAACATGTCTAGCAATGCATAAAATGTAAACGCTATTTAGAAAGACACCAAACAAACAAAACTTTTTCGTTTCATAGTCATTTAACCATGCTTAAAGACCTGTAAACATACACAATCCTCACATGGATACTAGGAAACTTACTGTTTCATGAAGCCAAACATGTCTGCTATTAAAAGTCAACAAGAAAAAATGGTGTTTAGTTACCTGTAAGAAAGGATTTTTTGGCAATTTTACAAAAAATGGGACAAGCATTTTCTCACTTTGACACTTATATCTATTTTAAAACTTTCAGTTGAATAATGCGATGCCTTTAATATATCAATTTCATGACCAGAATACAATTACAGCCCAACAATAATGGGAAACTGCACTAACACAACTGAAAATAAAAAGATGATTTCTAATATCTGCTATACCAGCGTTTTTGTAAAATTGCAGTTTATTGACTTTAAACTATCTACTCATTGGGTTTGAAATTATATATATATGAAACAAAAATATGCTTTTAATTTGCGATGTTTTCGGATTTCACATTGGCGTTATCAGTTTCACATTTTGCTTAAACTTATTAGCGTGTTTTTAATTAAACACGCCGAGCAAGCTCTGGGAGGATATTCTATTGCGTTATTATTGGTGTTTAAGATCGAAACCTTTTCTTTACATATCACGATATAAGGCTGTTGTGTACATTGATTTTTAAACTCCAAACCATACTTTGATGGTTTTGCTATGATGACTGTTTGATTTTTTGAATGGTGTTTTACGTCATTTAAGCACATTTGAAGTTCATCAGCAAATTAAATACTAGTGTGTGCTAACTAATTATTAATAAAGAATACATATTCTTTGAGAATGTTTAAATGTTTTATAGATATATCTTGCTATCTTCAGTTAATTGTGTTTCACAAATCAAAATCACGCCTTAGTTATGTTATTGTTAATTATTAATCTCTTTGTTTTGATATGCACATTATGAATTCTATTATTATATATGATTATATGCCTAATTGGAGTTTTTTAAAATTCTATTCTATTCTATTCATGTTAAACCATGTATGACGGTCGAATTTATTTTGATGGTAGAGGCAGATCGCCGCATTTTTCCTAGGTAGAAACAATACTGTCTACGTCCTGACATTCGTAAGAATCGACACTCCTCACTTGACAAGCCGACGTCCCAGTGGGATTCGAACCCCGCAGCGGTGGGGGTGGGGGTGGGGGCGAGAAAGAGAAAGCTACACGTTGATGACTAAATCATTATTCTGTTTTGTTAATAATATATTGGTAGTCGTTTGTTGTGTTATACTTTTCCAGCCATGTTGGACGTTTTATTTTGCCATTTTTGTTTGACATTTGCAAGCACACATTAAATGTTAGGTAAACTGGTGATGTAATAGTAATTTGAATTGGGAAAGAGTGTTTACATTACTTCGAAAATTGTCTAGAAATAAATAAATTCAGCCGGAAGTTGGTTCTGAGTATATTCACATGTCTTAACTAATACAACATAAATGAAATGAATTGCATCCCTGTAAACACATTTGGACAGCGAATTCAGAGGGAATGAAACAAACACATATGCACTTGGTTGGGAACATAATAATACATGGAAAGTCAACTGTCACTTGTATTACAATACCGACAATATATCAAAACTAGAAGGGTATTCCACGGTACACTTGTGTCATATGCCGTGTGCTTATTTCAGCTTAGTTAGGTTGCAAGTTAAAGTTTTATGAAAACGGGCATATCTCTGCCAAAATGAAAGTCGGAGTTATTGGACATGTTTAACGACATTCCTTTAGGTAAGATAAAGAGGTCCTCCCCGCTGTACTACAAACGAAGGGCAAGTTAAATATACGCTGAAACGGACACAAAAAAAGCGAAAGGAGGTAACAAAAAAATACAGAAAAGTTTAACGTACCGGATACGAATAGAAACAGACAAAAACTAATGAATTAGTCAAATCAGAGACTATGGATGGTACTTGGAGCTTAGAAAAAAATATGACTTTAAAGGAAGTTTGTTTAGTTATCGATTATTATTATCATCATTATTATTATTATTATTATTATAATTATTATTGTTATATCAGCCATATAAAAAAATCACGTTTGGGTAGACGACATTTAAAATAATAATAATAATAATAATAATAATAATAATAATAAATGTAATAATTAATGTAATAAATAATTTGGCACCATTTTCTATTCCTTTTCGTCTCAAAATCAGAAAAAAATGATATTTTTGTGTAAACAAATGCAAATATAAATGTTTTGTTATTATTGATATATACTTAACGCCATTAAATGTGCAAGTTTTTAGATTTTGTGTTTATTTCCAAGATCGATTGAAGTGTTATGTACATGTTAGAAATTATCCACATTCCCCATAAATCTGATGTATTGAAAGAAGTAAAATCGGACTTATGCAATCGATCTTGGAGACATTTTAATCAAAAATAAACACAAAATAAAACAATTTACACTTTTAATGGCGTCAAGTATAGATCACATGACTATAGAGGAACCCAAACAACCATGATATTTTTTAATTGTCTTCTCTGTATCGTCTGTAAGATATGCAGACGACACGACGTGCCGACTGTTTATCATATGTTTTTAGATTCGCGGTGAATCACATATTATACCGTCATAGTAAATAAAAAGATACACTTAAACAGGGTCGTTATACATATACTTCAAGGGTCGTTATATAGACTTCAAGCACATACATGCTATAAATAATGTACTTACCGGTGGAAACCCCTCATATGGCGGAAACCAGTCGCCTGGTGGACGGGGTCCAGCAAGCTGAAAAAAATGGCGGAATTTCTAATTACAATTATAATCACATTGTGGTATATACATGTAATGTACACACAAAACACACTTATTATCAACTGTTATATAACACTTACCATTCACTGATTTACTAAATTTCAGTTAAATTTAAAGGTTTCGCTTACCCGCGAAATTACATTTAATTTATTTTAAAACCCATTATTTACTCGTTGAAGAAACGCACAGTTTAGGATTATTGTAACGGCGACTTTTATTGGCCTATTGTTTTTTATACACAAGTTAGGTAGTATTTCAATACTATCAATACTACCACAACCTGACTTCTATTGTGACGACATTAATAAACTTCGCCAGATCCTTAGTCATGATCACTTTCATACAGGTATTAAACTTGTTAAGAGGTTACGACTCTATCATTACTGAATTGCAGTTCGCCACAGTGTTTTAAATTTTGTTTTGTGCAATGACCGGACAGATAGTGGACCCTAGGATGACGTCTACCAAATCCTGAAATAACTGTAACGTTCGATGTGTTTATCTAATCTTGTCTTTTCGTGCACTTAATGCTTTATTCTCTTGTTGATCCGGCTTCTGTCAAGTTATTGGGCACTTACTGGTTTTTTTTATTCATATATACATGATCATCCGTCTGTTATATTTATATTGCCTCTTAATGCTGCCTTGTTTGTTAGAGATTATATATAGCCTAGCAAGGATTGCTTTATTTACTCTGTCCTGTTTTATTGCGATGATTTTATGGTAAGTGTGGTGCACCCTAGAACTTGGTCTAATCCCACAGCGGTCTTTTGCCACTGATCGTTCCAAGGCGGTAGCCCTTTGTCAACTATTTTGTGTTCGTGATGTTTGTGATTGCCTCTTCTTTATCCTTGTAATTGTTGTTTGTTTCAGTGCGTGTTTTTCGTTGGACGTGGTCCTTGAATGCTACAGTTCCTGTTAGATTTTTATATCTACTTTTGAAATTTGGCTGAGAAAGACTGAAATAAACAGCTGAACGTTATTTGGGAAATTACTAACTTGCTTCTCCCTACACAAAGATATTTGTTTTAGTTTTTGGAATTTCTATCGAAAAAAAAACGTTTGACGTATTGGAAATACCTTAGCCAAGATACCCTGAACGTTTTATTGCAAAATATATTTAAAGATTATTAAATGACTGCCTCCTCAGTCACAAGTTCTCTTTAAAATAGTTCTTCGTTGACTTTGCACACTTAACACCCTTAACCCAATACATTAGGTAATTCACGCCTCCTGTCAAGGATTAATAATAACAAAGCATGCCACGTTAAAAGCTCCAGGATGACTAATACCACACTGACTTCTTCCTGGTAGGCATGCCACGTCGAAGACTCAGGATCATTGTCATACGTACACCGTTTTAATAATAAACGTGTCATGCTCTATACTTCAGAACCACCGTCATATGCACACCGTCTTCATGGTGGACTTACCACGCTGTATGCTACCTAACCACTGTCATACGCACACCGTCTTCATGGTGGACTTACCACGCTGTAGGCTACATAATCTCTGTCATATGCGCACCTTCTTCGAGGCGGACTTACCAAGCTGTAGGCTACCTAACCACTGTCATACGCACACCGTCTGTGGTGGACTTACCACGCTGTATGCTACATAATCACCGTCATACGTACACCTTCTTCGTGGCGGACTTACTACGCTGTAGGCTACATAACCTCTGTCATACGCACACCGTCTTTATGGTGGACTTACCACTCTGTAGGCTACATAACCTCTGTCATACGCACACCGTCTTTATGGCGGACTTACCACGCTGTATGCTACATAATCATCGTCATACGCACACCGTCTTCATGGCGGACTTACCACGCTGTATGCTACATAATCACCGTCATACGCACACCGTCTTCATGGTGGACTTACCACGCTGTATGCTACATAATCACCGTCATACGCACACCGTCTTCATGGTGGACTTACCACGCTGTAGGCTACATAGCCACTGTCATACGCACACCGTCTTTGTGATGGACGTGCCATGCTGTAGTATACAGAACCACCGTCATCACATATCGTCTTCATGATGGACGTGCCACGTTGTAGGCTGCGGAACAACCGCCATACGTACATCGTCTTCGTGGTGGACGTGTCACGCTTTAGGCTACAGAACCACCGCCATACACACGCCACCTTCGTGATGGACTTGCCACACATTAGGCTGCATAACCACCGTCATACGCACATCGTCTTCATGGCGGACTTACCACGCTGTATGCTACATAATCACCGCCATACGCACACCGTCTTCACGTTGTGTGCTCCAAAACCATAGTCACACACTAGTACACACCGTCTCCATGATGGAAGAGCAATGCTATAGACTCCGGAACCACCGTCATACGCACACCGTCGTCATGATTGATATGTCACGCTGTTGACTGTAGAACCATTGTCACAAGCAAACCGTCCTCATGATGGATGGTCACGCTGTAGACTGTAGAACCATTGTCACAAGCAAACCGTCCTCATGATAGATGGTCACGCTGTAGACTGTAGAACCATTGTCACAAGCAAACCGTCCTCATGATGAATGTGTCACGCTGTAGACTGTAGAACCATCGTCATACGCACACATTTTTCATGGTGGAATTGCCACGCTGTGTGCTCTAGATCCGTAGTCACACACACATACAAACCGTCACCTTGATGGAAGAGCAATGCTATAGACTCCGGAACCACCGTCATAAGCACACCGTCTTCATGATTGATATGTCACGCTGTATACAGTAGAACCATTATCATACGCACACCGTTTTCATGATGACTGTGCCACGCTGTATATTGTAGAACCATTGTCATACGCACACCGTCTTCATGGTTGACGTGCCACGCTGTGTGCTTCAGAACCATAGTCACATACACAATATCTCCGTGGTGGAATAGCAATGATATAGACACCGGAACCACCATCATACGCACACGTATTCCTAATGGATGTGCCACGCTGTAGACTGTAGAACCACCGTCATACGCACACCGTATTCATAATGGATGTGCCACGATGTAGACTGTAGAACCACCGTCATATGCACACCGTATGCATAATGAACGTGCCACGCTGTAGACTGTAGAACCACTGTCACAAGCAAACCGTCTTCATGATGGACGTTCCATGCTGTAACCTGTAGAACCACTGTCACAAGCAAACCGTCTTCATGATGGACGTTCCACGCTGTAATCTGTAGAACCACTGTCACAAGCAAACCGTCTTCATGATGGACGTACCACGCTGTAACCTGTAGAACCACCGTCATAAACATACCGTCTCCTTTATTGTAGAAACAAGATATATGCTCTAGAACCACCGTCATATGAAAATCTTCATGTTTGGCTTTTTCTGAGATCATTATGAAATATTGTATGTACTTTCTTATTTTGTCTGTCACATGCAGTGGTTTATATTGTATTTTTATTCTAGGATTATATTCATCTTTATTAACGTCAGATGACGTGTCATTGAATTAAAACGTATTTTGTTAGTGATAACGTGTACACGTGTAGTCTATTACATAATATATCAATTTGATTATATAATTCCATAAATTCCATCAACTCACTATTTGTTTACACCTGCTTAAATAGGGTCGCTTTGTTTTCTCGTCAATTTATAGTTAATTGTTAATTATGAAATGTATAGTTCCATGAATTACGGCTACGTGATGCGATATAACAACATCGAGTTGGATGCTGCTTTTTTAAATATACTACTTTGCATTTTTGCATAAGCCTCCAAGACTCGAATTACACAAAGTGTATATAGCTTCACAATATTTCTTTTGGTGACATCTCTATAATTTTTCATTTCCGAGTTTAATGTCGGTGTATACTGGCAAAACTAGACATTGTACATTATGTTGGTGTTTTCAACCTAAAAGATATTACTGATAATCGCGGCAACAGTTCTTAACCACTGTGAGGAACTCAATATGGCCACGTAAATATTGTTTCATTTGAATTGTCGACTAAAGCTGAGAGGTATTGTTTAAATTAGTCGTATAATGTATTAAATTACTTCTTAACATGTAGATAATTCAGCTATCTAGCTCTAATTGGATAATTGGCTGTACGGATCTGAAAATATTTATCGGAACCACGGTTCATCGCGGTATATAATCACTATTCATCTCGGTATTTTCTTGCGGTTTGTTTGGAATCGGAATTGCCTCGGCAATTTCCTTTAGAGATAAATACTGCTTACTGTACCGCACAGCACTTATACTGGCATCAGGAATATATTTCAGAGTTTTCTGAATTATTTTAGGCATACAAATTAAAGCAATAAGAAAAAGTTCAAAACTCTTATTTCACTAATAAATGTAATTAGCTTTATAACATAATGATATACTATTTACCTAAACAACATTTAAATATGATTTATTAACAAAAAAGCCAGCACCGTCACCAACAACCATTAACATTCAAAAATGGATAGCGTTTTCTTCATATGTTCAGCTTAAAAACGACCGCAGAAACAAACTTAAAAACGACTGAAGAAACAAACTTAAAAACGACTGAAGAAACAAACTCAAAAACGACTAAAGAAACAAACTTAAAAACGAAATCTGAATACGTGTATGTTGCTAAAAACATATACATGTACAATAAAAAAACATGTTTTTTGTTTTTGTTTTAAGAAAGATTTTTTTTTTCAAATTCGAATTTGACAACTCTAATACTAACTGTTCCGACAAGTGTAGCTTGATGTTAATTAAAATACTTTATTCGAACGGATATAAAGTTGCGTACTGTCATTTTGCCTGTTATTACTATTCGTTAACAATACTTCAAGGCAATCTTAACATGTTTAAAACTCGAAACGTTCGATTAGTTTTTCTGTAGTTTTTTGCATATTTCTAATTGTTGATTATATTGCATCAATAACAAACTTACGGTAGTTTCAACACATGTAAGGTTATGTAATAACGGGGGAAAACGCGATTTTTATTCCAATAACTGAAATGTATGCAATTATGAAAAGGTAATACCAATCTTTATAAATATATATATATATATATATATGCATACATTTCAATTATGAAAAGGTAATACAAATCTTTATTTCTGTCTCATCATAGTACAAACAATGCGTATTTACACTACAAATTACCCACAAATGTATTACTATGTCATTCTAAATAGAATTATAGGAGACAATACAAGTGTTAAATCAAGCGAGAAAAACAATTTAACTCAAATGAACAGCAAATGGTAAGTCAATGAGATTCTGGATTGATAAATCGAGGCATATATCTCTATATTTTTAATGCCAAGATTGCCCTGTGTCTCTTTAGCAAACACAAATCCTATATTAAAATAATACAAACATTTTCGGATGTTGTAACGCTTTTTAATAACTGACCTTGTTACCTGTCATTATAAGCCATTTAAGGACACTAAAGTCACTATTTGTTTTTTGTTGACTATATATTTATTAATAACCGGATTTTAATGAAATGTTGTTTATGCATATACCACTGTATTTTATGATTAATAGTTGGCATTTACATACGTTCAGTATCACCTAACATTTAAAACTAACATTTCAAACACGTCATTATTTGACATTTTAATGTTTTGGTACAGCTACTGTTCTTTGGAGAAAATGTATATGGTACATAAGCACAATATTTTGCAATAAACGTAAACCTTATATAACACTATTATCCACACCATCAAGCGTGATTTGCGTACGCTACAGAGCTTGTTTCGTAATGGAAGTAAACGAAATAAAAAAAATTATATAATAAAATCAAAGTAAACGAAATAAAATGTATTATATAATAAGAAGAAATCGGAGTAAACGAAATAAAGTGTATTATATATAATAAAATCGAATTAAACGAAATAAAGTGAATTATATAATAACAGTATGTGTATTGCATAACGAAATCTATATGTATATATGAATACACATGATACACAATGATCAAGTACCGACTGATGCGTCCATTCTCGTGATCTAAGATTTTTTAATTGAAATAATTAATACTAATAAAAGTAAATAATCGATGTCTGTATCGCTAAAACAAAATATATTTTAACAATGTATCGTACGTTTAAGTTCGTTCCAAATGTCAGAATTGTCGATGTTTAAATATAAAACAATGACTTTTATATATGTTTTTTCATGTGAATGTGGTTATCGTATATTTTAAATTTTATATATCAAGTCAAATATAAAACTTCGTTGTTATGCCATGTTTCTGTCCACCTTCTTGTTTATTTGAGTTGTTCACAACTGTTTTGTTATTGTTGTACAATAATATATTATACATTTAGCATTACGGATATGTTTTTGTTTAATCTGCTTAATATAGTAATAATATACTAATAGAAAATGTTGAATTGAAGCGTCTTATCAAATGACATATACAACTTTTCACATTTGATCAACAATATCTTCTAAATATGCCCCAACTGCTAAAGATAAAGTCATATGTTTATATAATATATAAATGGACATTACATATGTTGCGTTATATATATATATATATAACGCAACATATACAATATGCATTATATTGCATATTTATATTGCGCCGTGTTTTATGAACGCATTTACAATCTACCACTGTGATAGTGCGACTATGTAAGACATTTTTTGTCAACGTTATACTAGTTATTATATCACATTACGTGGTCCGAGTATTAACTTTCTTGCCTATCCAACCCCATCTCCAAGAAGCGAAAATGGGGTTGGCTTGGGTATGAAATAAAACCTTAATTTCGGCTTTAAAAGTTTGCATATTGTAAATTAAAACATTTAATAGGTAATTTCAAACAGGTTATCGCATTTTTTTCAGTAAAAATGTTTTTTCAAACGTATTTTATTGTCGAAATATCCGTTATAAAATCCTGCTAATATATAAGCTTTTCCATCGCGTAATGGAATTAAGGCGGGACCACGTAATGTTTGAATACTTGCTCACCCAGATTGTGCCAAAAATATTAAAGAACATGTCTGCAAATCATCATATTGTATAATTAAAACGTTCACTCTAAGTCAAAGATCACTGGCATGCTCAAATCGACTATGTAAGAATTGAAATCATAAAAACTAACTTCAAATACTTACTTGTATTTAAAGCGTACTCTGCTAAAACACTCGTATAGTTTTCACCGTTTTATAATTGATTAAAAACGTTTTTTTTTTAAAAAAGCCACATACACCGATATAACCATGTGTGGACAAGATAGAAGAATCATTTCTGGAAATAAATCGAGTAAATTGACTTCCTCATGAATTTGTTGAATAATTGCACACTGTGCCAACACACAGGGAACCCCTTGGGGCAGCCAAAAGTGCTAAACAATGCGCCAAATATTCTAATCTCTTTAAATGTTCCATTTTGGCACGCTCCCTTTCCAAATTGAGACTAACCGCTTAAAGTATATGCCAAAATGTTGTTGCGATGATATTTATCATATAGAAGAAGACAAAATCATTCAATAATTCGACTCCTGGAATACACACAAAGTGGATGTTTTCTTTAAATATTTACGACGAAAACTTTAAAAAGGATTATTATTGTGTTTATAGTAAAATACGGTTGGATTAATATTATATGTGTTTTTTATTCGGTTTGGTGCTATATGTTAAATGGATGTTATGTTATACATACAGCTATTTATATCAAACTGTATATATACGTGTACTGGGTACAAATCATTGCGATTCGCTTCTATAAGTATAATGCAATAATTACAATATCTTATGTTCATGCTTTAAATATCACTATGTATTACGCTATGCAACGCAATGCATCATTTCAATTATTTTAATATTTCTGAAACTCGACAAATTCATTTTAAAATTTAAACCATATTCTAAGAAAAACCAAAATAAAGACAAACACAACAAAATCATTCAGAGAAAATTTCAGAAACTATTACATACGGGTACTTATACATACATACCGGTGGTGGGTAACATTCATACGGGTGACATCTGTCCGGTGGGCGTAAAAAGCCCGTATGCTGATCCCGTATGCACATCATTATATCCAAGTTAGAGAATTAAACAAAATCACAAAGACAACTACACTCGGTATCTTCAATACGGAAGGAGATTACTTCCTATTTCCAAATTTTGTCGAACACGAATATTTACCACTATTAAAGAAAAAATCTTATTTACATAACAGTATATCTTTCATTTTTTGTAAAAACACGTCGTAGTACACTGCTCGTAAAAAAGGAAATGAACAAAGGCATAATTTATAACTATCTATTTAATTCCGTTTTTTTGTATTCACTTCTCTTTATAACGAAAGTTATTTTGCAATAAAGTAGATTGTGTATGTGTTTTTTTTCTCAATAGTTTTGTTTTAATGTAGCATACAATGTATGTATTACCCCTTCGACACTATAGAGTAGAAACATTCGAGCTATCGCAGTATCACAGAATTTATTGTTATGACAAATTTGCCCCAAAAAAACAAATAAAAGTTTTTGTTACGCTACATTTTAACTATTCCGAACTCTCGCAGAGTTTATTCTCAGCTAAGCGAGATCTCATTTCAAGACTGATAATAGACCTCGCGACCTACGTTCCCTTTCATTACCCTAAGATAAATGCAGCAGACGAATTGTTGTCTATTTCGTCTGCTCATCGCATTTGATCTTCGATGTTTCTGCTAAATCGGCGTGCCTTTCTCTTAACCCCAGTGTAACATGCATCTAATACGTACGCGCTAAATGTACATACATCAAGTATCAGATTTACGAAGTGTGCCACATTTAACGAACCTCAATTGCCGTAAAGAGTTAACTGTCGTATTTGTTTCATACTTCATTCGGATGCTCTCTAACTTAATTTAAATTTATCGTTCATACATTATGACTGTTTATGTTATTTTCTAAAATACGCGCATGAATTTTGATTTTCCCTAATGCTTTTCATACTGCTTAAACCTTGCGAGATATTAAACACTTCAGTTTATCGATATCATTATATTAACTACTGTTTTATGTGTATGTTTTATGTTTTATGTTTTAATATTAACGGCAATACTACTACTACTACTACTACTACTACTAAATAATAATGATTATTAATAATAATAATAAGAATAAGAATAAGAATAAGAATAAGAATAAGAATAATGATGATAATACAAATTATCAAAATAAAATATAATAATAATAGTAATAATAATAATAGTAATAATAATAATAATAATAATAATAATAATAATAATAATAATAATAATAAATACGATAATTATACTACTATTACTATAACTACTACAACTACTACTACTACTACTACTACTACTACTACTATACTACTACTACTACTACTACTACTACTACTACTACTACTACTACTACTTATTATTATAATTATTATTATTATTATTATTATTATTAATAATAATATTATTATTATTTTCATCATTATTATTAAAAACTAAATTAGTAAATTTAAACATATAAATACAACTAAAAGATAAACAATCTAGTGCAAGTCATTTATTTTCATATTCAGCAATCTTCTAAATTACATTTGAGCCAACAAGCAATCCATTTTTTACGAACTTCTTAATATGTTTTATTTCACGTGCTGTTGTTTGCTTCTATTTTTCATTTAATCGTCTTTATTTGATAATATTGATATGCACTGGCTAATATATATCTATGACTGTCGAATAACAAATGCCATTATCTAGCTACTTCCTCTTGACAAAGTTCATTCCGTTTCATGAGAAAGATTTAAAACAGGTTAGCATTTAAATTATTTCATAACGTAAGATCCACCAATGAAGTATTTGGAAATACACATATAAAATCAAGCTGTAAAAACCTGTTTGATGCAGGTGATGCCGGGGCATGAACGTGAGCATGAGACGAATTAGATCGGAATTTGTATTACCAATAACTCTCACTTGATACATCAAGACCTCTGGGGGAACTTGGTTGTGTTATATTATTCGGCATCACAATACCTGTCGACTGAATAAGACTCACAAACTTGAGAAAGTATGGTGGGTGGGTGATGGACGGGCGGTGGTACGGGGATGAAGTAAAGAATATTCCGATGTTGACCACAGCGCCTCAGATTAGTCAATCTTACGAAATGTACTGTATAAGAATGGAACAAAGTCTTAAGAAGTCTACACTGTTAGACTGGAATGCAAAAGTCTTACGAAATGTACTGTATAAGAATGTTACAAAGTCTTAAGAAGTCTACACTATAAGACTGGAAAAGTCTTACGTATAATAATGGAACAAAGTCTTAAGAAGTCTACACTATTGGACTGGAAAAGTCTTACGGATAATAATGGAACAAAGTTTTAAGAAGTCTACACTATTATACTGGAAAAGTCTTACGTATAATAATGAAACAAAGTCTTAAGAAATCTACACTATTAGACTGGAAAAGTCTTACGTATAATAATGGAACAAAGTCTTAAACAGTCTACACTATTAGACTGGAAAAGTCTTACGGATAATTAATGAAACAAAGTCTTAAAAAGTCTACACTATTAGACTGGAAAAGTCTTACGGATAATAATGGAACAAAGTCTTAAGAAGTCTACACTATTAGACTGGTAAAGTCTTACGTATAATAATGGGACAAAATCTTAAGAAGTCTACACTATTAGACTGGAAAAGTCTTACGGATAATAATGGAACAAAGTCTTAAGAAGTCTACACTATTAGACTGGAAAAGTCTTACGTATATTATTGGAACAAAGTCTTAAGAAGTCTACACTATTAGACTGGAAAAGTCTTACGTGTAATAATGCAACAAAGTCTTAAGAAGTCTACACTATTAGACTGGAAAAGTCTTACGTATAATAATGGAACAAAGTTTTAAGAAGTCTATACTATTAGATTGGAAAAGTCTTACGGATAATTATGGAACAAAGTCTTAAAAAGTCTACACTATTAGACTGGAAAAGTCTTACGTGTAATAATGGAACAAAGTTTTAAGAAGTCTACACTATTAGACTGGAAAAGTCTTACGGATAATAATGAAACAAAGTCTTAAAAAGTCTACACTATTATACTGGAAAAGTCTTAGGTATAATAATGGAACAAAGTCTTAAGAAGTCTACACTATTAGACTGGAAAAGTCTTACGAATAATAATGAAACAAAGTCTTAAGAAGTCTACGCTATTAGACTGGAAAAGTCTTTGGTATAATAATGGAACAAAGTCTTAAGAAGTCTACACTATTAGACTGGAAACGTCTTACGGATAATAATGGAACACAGTCTTAAGAAGTCTACACTATTATACTGGAAAAGTCTTACGTATAATAATGAAACAAAGTCTTAAGAAGTCCACACTATTATACTGGAAAAGTCTTACGTATAATAATGAAACAAATTTTTAAGAAATCTACACTATCAGACTGGAAAAGTCTTACGTATAATAATGGAACAAAGTCTTAAACAATCTACACTGTTAGACTGGAAAAGTCTTACGGATAATTAATGAAACAAAGTCTTAAACTGTCTACACTTTTAGACTGGAAAAGTCTTCCGGATAATAATGAAACAAAGTCTTAAGAAGTCTACACTATTACACTGAAAACGTCTTACGGATAATAATGGAACAAAGTCTTAAGAAGTCTACACTATTAGACAGGAAAAGTCTTACGTATAATAATGGAACAAAGTCTTAAGAAGTCTACACTATTAGACTGGAAAAGTCTTACGAAATGTACTGTATACGAATGGAACAAAGTCTTAAGAAGTATACACTATTAGACTGGAAAAGTCCGACGAAATGTACTGTCTTTGTCCATAGTACTACATACGTGTGACAGTGTTTTGCCCTTCTTATATTGATTTATATATATATAAAAAAATGAAGTCAGACTTTTGTTTGTTTAAAACCACAATCAAAGTCATTTATCCGCATGTACATCTGTATCTTATTCTGTTGGTTCAAAGCCTTCCAACTGGTATTCCGGTGTGTTTTGATAAGTATTCGTGTGTATTCGTATATTTAAGTTCATTTAACATTTTCAGATAATGCTACAACCACGAACACGTATAGATAAAAAAAAAAAAGATTCACAGTCAAATATAGATACAGTCTGGTCAGCGAACCACGTAATTATTTATTAGACTGTTTGATGAAATAATTTGGTGAAGCTGTGTAATCATAATCAAGTTAATGCTGTACACGTGCGTGTATCTGTCTGTGTTCGCAGTCTCACCTACTGAACGGAACATTCAGTATATTGAATACATATGCGGGTCGTTCCAAAAGTAACAGCCGACTGAACAAGAAAACTATCATTTAGGGATGATACACCCAATTATAAATTATACCTAACCGGAAGCGGGGAATAAAATCGGACATAATATTTTTTCTGCACTGAATCACTATGGAAATGGCGTACGTTCACATGTTTGTCACCAAGAAAGGGAACAATCAGAAGTACTGTTAAATAAATACGTAATTGGGCTAAAATAATTCTCCATCATTTATTTAACTGCATTTGAAGAAAAATAATTTAAAACTCATTATGTCCGTTCTCACTTTTTGAAGTTTTTGATGTAAGGCAGGCGCGCGCTCTCGTCTTTGGTTGAGCACAACTCTGTAAAATGCCGGAGTGGTTTGTTTTTTGTGAGGAATTCAAAAGTCCTAGGTTCAATCTCACTGGCAGTGGATGCAGTTTATGTGAATTCGTTGCATAACGTCTCTTTATTTGTGACAATTCTATACTTGGAGCCTGTGTGAATTGGATTGGGTGTATCGAAAGCGAGAATATTAGCATGCTGTTACAATAACAGCTAAACGGATGGAGATTTTAGGTTTATTTAGGTCTGAATAATGAGAAAGAACTCTAATCCTAAAGAACTCACACTTTTTAATATTTCATAGCAACTTATCAATATAAAATAGTAATTTTCTGCAGCAGGACGCATGAGTATGCACATAAAATGCACATGTATTATGCTTATTTTTGCCACTAAAATGCGATGAAAACTGAATTAAACACCAACACATAAACAAAACAAAACCATATATCAAAACTAACTAGTTATATAAAAAACACACAACAAAAAAAACGAAAAAAAAATCATCCCAAATTTAGCTTATTGATCAGTGGGAAAGAGCAAAGTAAGCCACTACTGGCTTTTTTATGCATTAATTAACATTTAAAAGATTGCCGTGTATACCTTTAACATTCCGAACACATGCCTGTATTGTGTGCGTGTGTATGTTTTTTTGAGGTAAGTGACGTAAACCAGGAGGCACCGTATAGTGTCGGAGTCGATCCTCCGAGCACGTTAAAAACCTAAAACTAGGAATCTAATCGTTAGTAAGACTAAGGCCGGTTCACGGAATCCTACTTCCCCTCTCCCTGGAGCAGCTCTAAATTACTTATAATATGTTGGTGAGCCGTTAAACAACATTCATTTGTTTGTTTGTGTTGCCTTTAATATTGCCACAACCTGAGCATTACTATGTTGTACACGTCACCCATATATGGTCACAAGTGAATTGAATTGAATGTTGTTTAACGACTCATCAACACAGTATATGTTATTTAGAGCCGCCCCAGAGAATAGGAATCCGGGAACCGTGCCCTACTCTTATTATCGAATAGATTCCTATGGTTCTTTAACGTGCTCGGAGGATAGACCGATACACGGGACCGCCCGGTTTACGTCCCCATCCGACGAAAGTGTTTTGCCTAAGAACACACCGATGAAACACAGTGGCACCACGGAGGATTGAACCCGGGGCCTCTGGTTACAAATCCGCCGCATTACCGACTGCGCCACGCCAGCCCTCTAGTCACGAGTGAAAGTAGAGCAAGTAAACTGTGTGAATTTAAAATCCGACTGACCGTCTAATGACGTCATTTTATTCGAAATATTTATTCCACCAACAATGGCTAAACAAAAATACCATTCTACTTTCAGACATACGGAAACATATTCGGACCCACGACGTATCCGTTTGTATTTGGCATTAATTGTCAGGTGTTCATTTTCGCCAGTGAGGTTATTGCTTCATAAGTCAAAGGAATACGTTTACTTACCTGGTAAATTGGTCATGGCAAATTTGCCTGCGTGGCAAGCCACCAATTACAGATCACACGCGTTCTAATTAAGCCGCACGAGCCTTGTTTTCTATTCATGTTTCAGTCTGAGTATATTAACTATGCAAAAGTAGGACAGTTCGCTAAAATGCATTATTTCATAAACTTTCCTAGGTTGAAGATAAAAAACATCTTCCTCTTTAGTACTAAGTTAATTAATATTATACAAACTATACACACAAACTATACATACATAACAAGAACGACAGTAAAATTAAAGTAGAAATGGAATTGAAATAAGTATAACATAACATTATTAAAAATTGCGCATACATACATCTAAAGTATCGTTCTTCTCGGGATACATGCAATGTCGTAACTTTCCACAATATTAAAAAATATTAAACATAATGTAATATAAAACTTTATGATTCAAAAAGCAAGCATAACCGACTGCACCAATACTTGAATAAGCGCATGTATACTCTGTGATGAGGACCTTTCATATAACTAGGCTGTAGGGCCGACAAGAAACCTTACTGAATGGTTACATGGTTATTGTCTTTTTTTCCTTTTTTTTTTTTTGACTACAGCATTTGATAATAGTTTTTGGATGACAAAACACGAACTAACTTTAGTATTTGCATCAATCCAGACTGGGCCTACTTTCATATATTCATATATACACGATCATCTCTTCGTAATACGTATATCGCCTATTTACTAGTTAGGTATTGGATAGCCTGGCGGTGATTACATGCACTGTCCCGTTTTACTGGGATAACAGTAGGGCAACGGTGAGGTTTGGTACAACATAGATCCCGATTTAAACGCCGATTTAAACGCCATGTGACCCCTTTTCGCCACAGACCGCCTCCAATGCGGAACTCCTTTTATAAACCCTTTTAAGTCTGCGATGTCTCACAACTGTTGTTTGAAGTGTGTGTATTTGAATGAATTTCTGTGATGTACTACTAAGACCAGTGTAAAATATGCAATATTTTATAAGTAAATGCATGCGATCGTTTTAATGAATATGTTCTCATTGTGACAAGCTGATACTCTTTATCTCCCCCACTCTTAACGTCCTCAGAGGATAGACCGATACACGGGACCGCCCGGTTTATGTCCCCATCCGACGGACGGCTAAAGAACACACCGACGAAACTCAGTGGCACCACGGAGGATTGAACCCGGGGCCTCCGGTTACAAATCCGCCGCGCTACCGACTGCGCCACGCCAGCCCTCCAAAGTGAAACAATAAACGTTCTATATATGTCGTTACTAAACATGTCTTTCAGTGACAAAGCAACCGCTTCTTATAAATGTGCGTATCCCTAGAGAATGTTATGGAGTGTGATATTATAAGAATATTACGTTATGTGTCATACAGTATATTTATTTATGTAATCTTATTGTGTTATTAGAATCGCTAAACCTAACCGCGAGGGACACTGGCATTAAACCCGCATTTTGTATTAAATCTGTTTAAAGAAATTACTGGCCACTATATTCAGCAGGTTTATGTTTATCGTAAAAGCAACAGTGAGACTTATTGTCCTAGCATTTGTGTCACTATATAAGGATCTATCTGTCTTTACATATATGCTGCGTCTAAATCTTTCTCGATTCTCGTCGCTGCGGGTTTGAATCTCTTTTGGAGTTCGACTTGTCAAGTGTGAAAGTGTCTATTCTTACAGATGGCGGGAAGTATATAGTACTGGTTCTAACCAGAAATATGGGGTGGTTTGCCTCTACCACAAAAACACATATAAAAACAACAACAACAAAAAAAACACGTCATATGTGGTCAACATGTGCTAAAATGACGTAAAACACAGTTCAGAAATATTCTTATGTCGAACAGAAAATGTAGAAATCACATGACGCATCAACCAAATTAGAAGATTTAATCTGCGTTTATGGTCATTCCTTCATCATGTCACAAAGACGCTTACTTCTAGTTTCGTCAGTCAGCAAACTGTACGCGTTCTTTCCCATGGGTACTAATGTTTTCCCCTATATACTAAATTATTGAACAGTACGCAATAGTTTTTGTATGTATTTTATTTCATCGCATATTTCCTTATTCTTCTCTACATCTTGTAAATAGCGTCAATCTTCCAGAACAAATTGTAGATACGATCACAGACCTAATAATAAACAGATTGGAAACTTTCTATCTGGACCAATGAAGAAGCCAAACTAGCACGTGGCACCCTAACATTTCCTTCTAACTCCTCTCTCAAGAATTCATTGATTATGAGAATACATTCAAAAGAATCATAATGAATAGAAAAATGGGATTATACTAATTTATTTTCTATTTTAAAAATAAGAAATTGTATAAAAAGCTGTTTTAAGTTAAAATAAACAATTCATTTTTGGCGTTTCCCTTAAAAAGCAAGCAATTGACGTAGTGAAACTTTCCTTCAAACTCCTTTTCTTGCTTAAAATGTAAGGAAAATACCATCTTTAGAAAAAGAAATAAATGTCTGATGGGTTTTGACATAAATGCAACGTGTATGCATAAAACTCTTTTTGAAATATATATTTAAATTCGGGCAATATTTTGTGAAATTACCGCACTGACTGTGTCACCTGAAATTTACATATTAAAGAATCCTATCATACTGCTGAGTGACGTAAATAACTACTAGTGTTACTTAGTGTTAGTTATTATGTGTGCTTTATGGTGTACTAATTTATTTTATCACATAACATGCGGTATGGGAGTGTAATAACACCATTCAATATTTTCGATATTCCACTAGTGGTATAACATAACGTTAATGACGTCATGGACGTCACGTTAATGTACGTTTTCTGACGTAATGTGGCGTTATAAGTTATGCAATAATAGAATCTAACATTCGTTCTAATTCTTTATTGAATTTATTAAACTCGTTAGCAAAAATGATATAATGCTCGGCCAAAGCCTCGCATTATATCATTTTGCCAACTCGTTTAATACATTCAATAATGAATGAGTACTCATGTAAGATTCTCTATATACAGTACACAATAGTTTTTGTATGTATTTTATTTTATCGCAAATTTCCTTATTCTTCCCTACATCTTATAAGTAGCGTCAATCTTCCAGAACAAACTGTAGATACGATCACATACCTGATAATAAACAGATTGGAAACTTCCTATCTGGACCAAAGAAGAAGCGAAACTATCACGTGGCACCGTAACATTTCTCTCCCTAACCGAACTACTCTCTCAAGAACTCTTTGATTTTGATGAGAATACATTCAAAACATTCATAATAAACAGCAAAATTGGATTATACTAGTTGACTTCTATTTTCAAAATCAGAAATTGTACAAAAAGCTATTTAACAAATATCATCATTTTTGGCTTTTCCCTTAGAATCCAAGCAATTGACGTAGTGAAACTTTCCTTCAAACTCCTTTTCTTGCTTAAAATGTAAGGAAAGTACCATCTTTAGAAAAAGAAATAAATGTGTGATGGGTTTTGACATAAATGCAACGCGTATGCATAAAACTCTTTACGATATATATGTTTAAAGTCGGGCAATATTTTGTGAAATTTCCGCACTGACTGTGTCACCTGAAATTTACATACATTTCACAGTTTCCTATCTATATGTTATTAGGTCTGTGATACGACACTATCCTTTATACCACACAAGCATATTTTGTTTGTCTTACATTCCAACCT
This sequence comes from Cyrtodaria siliqua, assembly GCA_037043455.1. Classification (NCBI taxonomy): domain Eukaryota; kingdom Metazoa; phylum Mollusca; class Bivalvia; order Adapedonta; family Hiatellidae; genus Cyrtodaria; species Cyrtodaria siliqua. The sequence continues at coordinate 16,845 of JAWPHD010009776.1, read as the reverse complement.
TCAGACTAAAACGATGCCTATCATACTGCTGAGTGACGTAAATAACTACAAGTGTTACTTAGTGTTAGTTATTATTTGTGCTTTATGGTGTACTAATTTATTTTATCACATAGCATGCGGTATAGGAGTGTAATAACACCATTCAATAATTTCGGCATTCCACTAGTGGTGTAACATAACGTTAATGACGTCCTGGACGTCACGTTAATGTACGTTTTCTGACGTAATGTGGCGTTATAAGTTATGTAATAATAGAATCTAACATTCGTTCTAATTCATTATTGAATTTATTAAACTCGTTAGCAAAAATGATATAATGCTCTGCCACGACGGCCAGAGCCTCGCATGATATCATTTTGCCAACTCGTTTAATACATTCAATAATGAATGAGTACTCATGTAAGATTCTCTATATACAGTACACGATAGTTTTTGTATGTATTTTATTTCATCGCTTATTTCCTTATTCTTCCCTACATCTTATAAGTAGCGTCAATCTTCCAGAACAAACTGTAGATACGATCACATACCTGATAATAAACAGATTGGAAACTTCCTATCCGGACCAATGAAAAGCCAAACTATCACATGACACCGTAAAATTTCTCTCCGTAACCTAACTACTCTCTCAAGATGTTTTTGATTTTGATAATACATTCAAAACATTCATAATAAACAGCAAAATTGATTTTTATTTTCAATATCAGAAATTGTACAAAAAGCTGTTTTAACAAATATCATCATTTTTAGCGTTTCCCTTAGAAACCAAGCAATTGATGTAGTGAAACTTTCCTTCAAACTCCTTTTCTTGCTTAAAATGTAAGGAAAATACCATCTTTAGAAAGGGAAATAAATGTGGGATGGATTTTGACATAAATGAAACGTGTATGCATAAAACTCTTTACGATATATATATTTAAAGTCGGGCAATATTTGTTGAAATTTTCGCACTGTGTCACCCGAAATTTACATACATTTCACAGTTTCCTATCTATATGTTATTAGGTCTGTGATACGACACTATCCTTTATACCACATAAACATATTTTGTTTTTCTTACATTCCGACCTTCAGACTAAAACGATGCCTATCATACTGCTGAGTGACGTAAATAACTACTAGTGTTACTTAGTGTTAGTTATTATTTGTGCTTTATGGTGTACTAGTCTGGATGCTTCGTCGCCAAGGTATAATTGATACATCATTTATAGTATAAAAACGCATACATAGACTAGAATAACAATATTTTTAGAAGCATGCTTTGAAATAAGCCGTCATAAAACGGCGTTGTTACATATGTTACTCAAGGTTAATAATTTGATGACATTTTTATTTTCGCTCGTTTGCCTATCAGAAGTAGTTGCATTGTCATTAAGAGATATGGCCCATAGCAGCCAAGCAACAGGTTTTCCCGCAACATTTCTCGTTTTATCATGCAAGTACGAGTGCAGTCCAATTCAGTACAGCAGACTAATTGCTCACTGACACATTTCAACTTAGTCTTTCCGGTACAAGTTGGCACTGTGAAACCGGAAAGTGATATCAACGGTTGTTACTGGAAAAAAATAATATGTTATGTATGGTAAGACAAACATATGTTAAACATCGTTATTGGGTTTGTAACTTAGTTTGTCTTGCTATCACCTTAATCAAAATCTTTAATTGTGTGTTCAACAACTATTTCTTAAATATTCTTGACTTTAATTTACTTATAAATTATATTGTTTAGTTTATTCAACAAATACAGTAGACCATTTGGTCCATGAGTATACAAATACACAAATAATTTTCAATTGCAGAGGTCGATGGCAATAACAAACATTTCATATTATTACCTGATCTCCTATATAAATGCTATATCGTCATTTCTTGCTAATTCACTAAGGAAAAGACTGTTCCCGGTGAAAACGAACTGTTACCGGGCTTTAGTTTCGACTGTTTCCCTCACGTGCTGGAATTTCGTTTGCGTGACGTCATGTTGCTTTTTTCACCATAGGTTCCCATTATAAAACAAATTTTCATTTTCACTGTTTCGTACAGTAACATTAATCAGGTAATAAAACAGTTATCACATGTGTGTTTGGGGAACAGTCAAAACTGTTTTCCCTTGGTGTCGGGGGATGTCAGTGTGAACTGTTTCCCTCGGCCTATCGGCCTCGGGAAACAGTTCACACTGCCACCCCCTCCACCTCGGGAAAACAGTTTTGACTGTTCCCCAAACACACATGTGATAACTGTATACTATCAAATTTTGTACAATATACTAACATTCTAAATCAGTTTTAATTATGATATTTCTAACAGTTAAGTTTTACTATAAACAATTGTTTAAAAGAGAAACATTCTTCAAATCCACGTGTCACAGACAGTAATATTGTTGATAAGAGTACCTCTTGGGAGAGTACTAGTATTTATTGATTGTAATATATGTCATTTCGAATTTTAAAACTAAAAAGCCAAATTCTTTACAGTAGTAAGCTTTTCTGATGTCAACAGTTCTATAAATTTGGGAATATTTGGTCTTTGCCAATAGTATCGATTGATAAGTTTTGTTCTTAGTTCATTATATAAAGTACATTCCAATATAAAATGGTATTCGTCTTCTAGAACGTCACATATACAACATTTGCGTTCATTAATAGGAGTACTGTATATATACATTGTTAACTCGAAACACATCGCATTCGTTGTTTGTGGGAGATTTGATTCAAGCCAATTTGCTTGATTTGCTGTGAATATTAATTTGCTTGATTTGCTGTGAATATTAATTTGCTTGATTTGCTGTGAATATTTTACTTTAAATGTGTATGATTAGTTACCAATATTTTTGAAACCAATCTATGACACTTTGTTTGGGATCAAATTGACCAATATTCAAATTGAACAACATCTTGCACATCATGAAGGACACACATTGAATGGAATTTATCCATTAAAGATCCTATCCAAAACAAGTTTGTTTCAGAAAGTTTGTTATTGGCAACCCTTAACTTGTAAAATATAGTTGTAAAATATAGAGTATTCTCAAATCGGAAAACTGTACTTTTGCGACGGTATATCAGTCGTTTAATTGTTGCACATATTTTCAACGCATTTCATCGATTGTTTTAAACATTCATCAGGGCTTTTTTTTTGGCTGTTTTCATAGCCGAAATTCGACCATATTCCCAATGCCAAAACATATATTTTTTTCCCAATTAAGAGGAAAAAAATCTCAATTTGTAAAAAAAAAAAAGAAAAAAAAAAAGTGTTTTTTTTTTATGTGCCAATCCAATGATTGGTGTTTAAAAGCTTAAATAAATGCTTCTGGTTATCTTGGTGTACAAAAAAACAGTATAAAAGATATAATTATGAAAGGAATGATTTACTTTATATTTTTCCGAATTTTATTAAAAACCGCGCTAAAATTCTCAATTTTATGAAAAATCGCGCTAAAATTCCCAATTCCAGGTGTACCCATGTTCCAAAAATCATGAAAAAAAGCCCTGTTCATATTAAAATTCAAATTCTTTATTTCACTCAGGCTACATACACATAATAGCAACAAGAGGTATAAACATATATTATACAATGATTTAGATTTTATGGCATCATATCAGTTTCAGTACTTCAGATGTAGAGAGAATATTGGAAGAAAATATATGAGATGGGAAAAGTTGAGGAATTTTTTAAAAATAGTTCTACGATTAAAACGCTCTAAACCATCTTACATGATGTACGGTGAACTGGTAATATAACCGATCACGTCTTACATGGGTTAATGGGGTGAAAATACCTCATTGAAGGTTCCATGTTCACTGTCATATGCATACCATCTTCGGGATGGCTGAAATTGTTGTGCTATAGACATCTTAAATATTGAGTTCAGCTCAACCCGGGGCTAGAGGGCGTGAACGGTAGCAAACACTTTTCACTACCTTTTATGAACAGTCTCTATCAAACCGAGACTGCAATATCTTTTGTACTTATCGTGTTCGACGATTTCCAAATTTCCCCTTTCATACTTTTTTTATACGAACAATACGAACAAGGCAAACTCAAAAAGTCAAACTGGCTTGAAAATATCAAGCAACTCATTTATAACTATTTTTAAAAAACTTTCAATTGTACCCTTTCAATAATAGTCAGGTTGCCAAATCCTCATATTTCACACCCATATAGGAGAATTGGTTTGACCATTTTGTTAAACAGATTTAGTTGCCTATCAGTACTCTTAGTTTTCGCAACAGAGAAAACATCGCATTGTTGCCTGCTCGGCAACATGTCGTTCTGAAGTTACGTTTTCGACCTCAGTACCTTTAAAAAATAAAAGGTTCACGTTTAAAGTTTGATCTACTACCGAGAATCAAAATTTTACTTTTATCAATGTTGGCAAAATTAATTTCCACTCTTTGCAGTATTTTTCGAAAATATTTAGATTTGACTGCAGATCATTTTTGTGCTGCTAAAAAGTACGGTATCGTCAGCATAAAGAAGTATAATCATTTTAATATAAACAGTTATATCTTCTGTTTTAACGTTACACGATATTCCCGTAGCATTATTTAAATGTATATATTGTTCAAGGTCGTTCAAATAAATTGAAAACAGAACAGGTGAAAAATGCTCTCCTTGGCGGACTAAATTACGTCACGTGTTGGTCAACCAATCGGATTGCAAGCTTTAAACTGTGCGCGGACTAGGCTGTGTTGGGTCAGCCACCTACATGAGGAATGGACTTCTCGCCATATCAAGAGTATATCACATTAACAGTAGGGTAAGTGTGAGGTTTGGTGCACCCTAGAACCGGTTTAAACCCCCAGTGGCCTTTGTTGCCAGGCGGTAGCCCTATTGTCAACCCTTTTGTGTTTGTGATGTCGTTTGCATTTTTTATTACTTTTGCCTTCTCGTTTGTCTGTTTGCGTGTTTGTTTTTGTGTTTTGTGGTTGATTGTCGTCTTTGAATGCTGCTTTCCCTGTCCGATATTTTTATCTTTCCTTAGTTGAAACTAACGAAAAATACCCATTTAGAGGTTCATAAGAAGCATATAATTATATTTATAGAATTAAGTCATTCAACTTGCGTTTCAAATCCAGTAAGACTATTCTTACTAACAATGTCTATAAAATAGCCATGAAATTCGCATAAACGTTTTAACACGTCTGCAGCCTGTTGACGTGTAGTGCATACGTATGTAATAAAATCGTGAAGCTTATGAGAAACTGGCATTTCAGACGTGGTGTGAACATAAACAATTACACAATACCTGAGTGAGTGAATTCAGGTGAATAAACTAATTTCGATAACTCCCCCATTTTCTGCTATTCCTACACACACCTGTTGTATCTAGTTCACATTCTTCGACGCTTTTCGTATGTTCTGCGAACCCGACACTTTGAACATGGTGATTGGCTAATTTGTTTGTCTATACCTTTAAATACATTTTGATAATATAATTGAATAGCAATTTGATAAGTAAACTATCACCGGCTGATATTTACCACAACGGTTTCTGACGCAACTTGCAATTTACTTGCAATTTCACGGAAATTGCTTGCAATCTTTACATGGCGTCTGAGAAATAAATGATGATCGATCTTAGTTTTAAAGAAACTAAATGTGTGTGTTGCACTAAAGTTCACCGATGCCTAATCGTGTAGGGTACAAATAAGGTATCCTGTGAGCTTATATAGAACTGCTCCCAAATAAGGCACCCTGTGAGCTTATATCGAACAGCTCCTAAACAAGGTACCCTGTGAGCTTATATCGAACAGCTCCCAAATAAGGTACCCTGTGAGCTTATACCGAACAGCTCCTATCCAAGAGAAAATGGTTACTATGTTTAATACCTCTGCATTATCAAGATTGTTGTAAACAGCAAGTATGTTGATTGCATTAAACTAGAGATTTTCAGTATTTCTTGATCTAATGCTTCTAAATTTTCCATAAAGCCAGTTTTTTTTTATTATAAAATCCCTGATAAATCTGACTTTTTGCTCAAACATGTTTTTATCAATGTCCGTACTGAAAAGGGAGTACTTTAGAAAAAAACCGAACACAAACAATGTAAGAAGGTAGCATACTCGCTGTCTGTTCATGAGAAGTAATTCAAGATGTTACACCCGGTGTAAGTGGCAGTACACTTGAAAGTCACGCATTAGTGTGAATGGTCCCAAAGGACCGGTAAGTAATAACACTTCTGATTCGTGGTCGGGATTACTTAACAAATAGTTGTTTACTTTTTCATAAGTAAATATCAATTTTAAGACGCAGTTATGCCTTACCGTCTTACGACATGGCTGGATACACGATGCAGTCTCGCAGCCATGTAAATACTACAACATTATTTGAAGTGGTAACATGCGTATGAACGCATTACAGTTCAAGTCCTTTTAATAGTATAAAGAAAATATATATACTCAACAAAATAAAAGTACCCCCTTTTGCTGGTATTCCCATAGGCCAGATTTTGTGGGCGTAGGACAGCTTGAATGGTGCTTTAATTAAACAATGTTTGCTGTTTTTTAGCACACTTTACTGAGTATTAAATATTCCCTTAAACAGTTTCAAATTTTACCAAGATATACTCTTTTATGGATGCTATGGAAACCTTAAAGGCAGGTAATTTGATGATTTTTGATAATAAAAAACTGCTACCTACACAATCGGTGTTGTGTTTTCCTGTGATTTTTTTCAAAAGTAACCTATAGGGAATATTGTCTTGGGCAAATTGAGGTTATGTTTGTAGATTGTATGTGTGTTTACCCAAAATGCATGGTTTAAAGAAAAGGTTGATAACTCCGTTGTGTACTGAACTTTTCAAAAAAATATTTTGTTTGGACTATTGGTAATGGTCGACTTAATTATTCTATATACATCATTTATTATTTCCTGTTTTACTGTCTATATAAAAAGGGCAAGAAAAAGGGGTACTTTTTATTTTTGCTCAGTATAGAAATAATAGTATAGAAGAAATATTTATATCGTTTTTTGTAAAAAGAAAACTGCTACCTACACAATCGGTGTTGTGTTTTCCTGTGATTTTTTTCAAAAGCAACCTATAGGGAATATTGTCTTGCGCAAATTGAGGTAATGTTTGTAGATTGTATGTGTTTTTACCCAAAATGCATGATTTAAAGAAAAGGGGGATAACTCCGTTGTGTACTGAACTTTTCAAAAAAATATTTTGTTTGGACTATTGGTAATGGTCGACTTAATTATTCTATATACATCATTTATTATTTCCTGTTTTACTGTCTATATAAAAAGGGCAAGAAAAAGGGGTACTTTTTATTTTTGCTCAGTATAGAAATAATAGTATAGAAGAAATATTTATATCGTTTTTCGTAAAAAAAAAAAAAAAAATAGAAAAAAAGTAGGATGGTGTTCTATGGTATCACGGTACTTAAATGGTATGACAAAAAAATTAAACTGTACACACTGTTTAAAGAAATGCTTTCTGTGACCCTTCTACTAAATTGTTATAATATAAAATGTTATATCGATTTTACGTAAATATGTCAGATTTAGATTTGAAAAGAAGGGTACCCTCATTGAGCTTATTATTTTAAAAGTTCTATGGTATCACGGTATGCACATATTGTTTATCCTGTATTTGTTAGTAACTGGTATAAGATTCAATGAGTGACCATTTTTAGAAACAATAATGTACAACAGACTCATCAGACTAAAAAATAATGAATTTTATAACCGTCAAGGTAGTGGAAACTGCATTTATGGAGACTAGGGGTGATGAATTTTAAAGATCATAAGGAATTGAATTGAATTGAACTGAATTGGATTTTATAGTCGCACCAACAGCTAAGGTCATATGGCGACTTTCCAGCTTTCACTGGTGGAGGAAGACCCCAGGTGCCCCTCCGGGCAATTTTCGTGCACGGGAGGGCACCTGGGTAGAACCACCGACGTTCCGCAAGCCAGCTGGATAGCTTCCTCACATAAAGATTCCTAGGTCCCTGGGGGATCGAACCTACAGCGATGAGGGGCAAGTGATTGCACGTCAGAGACTCTAACCACTCGGCCACGGACGCCCCAGATCATAAGGAAATTGTCAACATTTTTGCATTATTTTGAAATATCCTTTTATTTATGATAAATATACTTATATTTTTTTTCAATTATTTCATTATATGTACCTAAAGTCATCACATCTATACGATAAGTATCATATTTTAGCAGCGATGCATACTGTTTTACAGATTGGACACTACCTTGATATCTTAGGAAGCTAGTATATATCTGATGCTTTCAGCCTCAGGCTGACAGCAAATAGAAATGAACAATTTGATCCAATATACAAGTATATATACATACACATAAAATAACACTTTTTACTAAACGGTAACTAACTAAATGTACGTGTATTAAAAGCAATAGACACTGGTATGTGCCATTACATTAAGGAAATAAGTTATATTGACTATGTACATGTTGAGGGAAGCCCAAGCATCAAGGGGAGCATATTTTAAATGCTCCCTTCACAGCTTTATTATTTGTTAGACTCGGATAACTTAAGAGATAACCATGCTAAGATTTTCAATCTGAGACGGTATGTGAGTGTAATAACAAATAAGTAATAACCAATACCGTCCCAGATTGAAAATCTTAGCATGGTTATCTCGATTCTAATGGTTTTCAATGCGAATGCTACACATATAAAATAAAACAAGAGGCCCAAAAGGGCCTGTGGACGCTCTACTGGCTCAAGATAAAGTTTATTTATAAGGGGCCACAGTATTTCAAAAATCATTCAACCGGAACATGGTGATGATATATGCAACTAGCCTTGGTACTGATCATCCCTGCAAAGTCGAAATGCAGCCAGAGGTTCAGGAGAACTAGTCTAGACAAAGTTAGTGTATTAAAATCGTTAAGGGCTCATAACTCCACCAAAATTCATTCAACCAGAACATGGCAATGACAGGTGCAACTAGGCTTAGTACTGATCATCCTCGCCAAGATTCGCTGAAATCTGGCAAAGAGTTCAGAAGAGACTAATCTGGACAAAGTTTGTGTATTAAAACATTTAAAGGGTCATAACTCTGCACAAATCATTCAACCGAAATATGGCGATGATATGCACAACTAGGCTTGATACTGATCATCCTTGTCAAGTTTCGTCTATATCCAGCCAGGGGTTCAGGAGAACTAGCCTGGAAAATAATTGTCGTATCAAAATCCTTTAAAGGGCCATAACTCTGCCTAATACCTGTAAACCGGAACGCGACGATGACATGCACAACTAGGCATGGTGTTGATTATCCCTGCAAAGTTTCATTGAAATCTGGCGAGGGGTTCAAGAGAAGTAGATCAAACAAAGTTTGTGTATTAAAACCTGTAAAGGGCCATAATTCTGCCAAAAATTATTTAACCGGAATACGGCAATGATTTCCACAACTAGACATAAAATTGATCATCCCTAAAAAGCTTCGTTTAAATCCGGCCAGGGGTTCAGGAGAACAAGTCAGAACACTGTTTGTGTTTTTTCTTAAAACCTTAAAAGGGCCATAACTCCGCCAAAAATCATTCAACCGGAACACGGCGATGATTTGCACAACTAGACATGGAATCGATCATCCCTAAAAAGTTTCGTTTAATCCGGCCAGGGGTTCAGGAGAACTAGTCAGAACAAAGTTTGTGTATTAAAACCTTTAAAGGGCTATGACTCCGCCAAAATCATTCAGCTGGAACACGGTGACTATGTACAACTAGGCTTGATACTGATCATCCCTGCAAAGTTTCAATGAAATCCGGCCAAATGAAGGCCCTTTAGACTTAATGAGGCCAAGATATAGCAAATTTCAGCAAATAAAGGGCCATGACTCCGATGTAAATGGTCCAACCTGGATGGTTTTCGAACTTGTCCAAGCTGTCATTGATATTAACAATCTGGTATAATTTCTTAAAGATCGGATGAAAGATGAAGGCCCTATCGTCTTAACGAGGCAAAATATAGGATTTTTAACTAAATCAAGAGCCATAACTTCACTGTTACAGGTCCGATCTGGCTGGTTTTCGAACTTGTCCGAGCTGTCAGTGATATTAACAATCTGGTAAGGTTTCATAAAGATCGCAAAAAAATGAAGACCCTATCATCTTAACGAGGCAAAATATACCACATTTATCTAAATCAAGGGCCATAACTCTTCTGTTACTGGTCCGATCTGGCCGGTTTTTGAACTTGTCTGAGCTGTCATTGATATAAACAATCAGGCAAAGTTTCGTAAAGATCGGATGAAAGATGAAGGCCCTATCGAATTAACGAGGCAAACTATAGCATTTTTTTAACTAAATCAAGGGCCATAACTCCACAGTTACTAGTCCGATCTGGCTGTTTTTCAAATTTGACCGAGCTTTAATTGTTATTAACAATATGGTAAATTTTTAAAAAGATCGCACAAAAAATAAAGGCCCTATTATCTTAACGAGGCAAAATATAGCATTTTTAACTAAATCAAGGGCCATAACTCTGTTGTTACTTGTCCGATCTGACTGGTCTTCAAACTTATCTGAGCTTTCATTGATATCAACAATCTTTGCAAGTTTGGTAAAGATTAAATAATAAATGAAGGTGCTCGAGTGTTCGCAATGCTTAATATGGCATTTTTCAGCAAAACAAGGGAAATTACTCCGGTGAAATTATTTCGGTCTTGCCGGTTTTCGAACTTGTCCGAGCTTTTATTGATATAAAGACATTGGCAAAGTTAAGTAAAGATCCGATTAATATTGAAGGCCCTAGAGTGTTCACAAGGCAGAAAATGGCATTTTTCAGGAAAAAAAGTAAAGGCCATAACTCTGGTGTTACTGACCCAATTTAGCTGATTTTCGAATTTATCCAAGCTATCATTGGTATTAACAATCTGTGCAAGTTTGGTAACGATCAAATAATAAATGAAGGTGCTAGAGCGTTCACAAGACAGGAAATAGCAATTTTCAGAAAAAACAAGGGCCATAACTCCGGTGTTACTGATCCGATTTGACTGGTTTTCGAACTTGCCCGACCTTTCATTAATATTAACAATCTATGCAAGTTTGGTAAAGATCAAATAATAAATGAAGGTGCTTGTGTGTTCACAAGGCTTAATATGGCATTTTTCAGCAAGACAAGGGCCATAACTCCGGTGAAATTAATCGGATGTGGCTGGTTTTATTGATATAAAGACACTGGCAAAGTTTCGTAAAGATTCAATTAATAATGAAGGACCTAGCGTGTTCACAAGGCAAAAGTTAACGGACGATGGACGGACGACGAACGACGGACAACTCGCCATCCCATACGCTCTAATCATACATACACCTTTGTTTTTCTACGAAAACTCAAATTCACGGATGCCAGCATTTTGTAGACGTCATCCAACGTTATGTGACGTCACATATTTTTCAGAAGGTAAATCGGGGGTTTTACGGTCGCAAATAAATTTGAGACGTTAGCCAGTGGAGCAACGCGTTACATAGAATCTTCGTTTTACATCTCCGTATTTTTGGAACTCATTACATTTTAAGCGCTATACCAACAGACGAATATCTCGTTGATAAGTTAATTACAGTAACTATGTTTATTTAGTATACTGACCAATCTATCTTATACTTTCAAAGCTGTAATTCACTTAGAATGTGTAATGTTCTTCACGTACGGGTGAAGCCCTGGAGGGTCTTATTAGTTATTACTTATTTGTTATTATTTATTTCTTATTACCTATTTGTTAAAGCCTGGTTAATGAAAACATGTCGGATATCTCTTGATAAGTTATTTACTATATGTATATTTAGCATACATAACATCTATCGTATACTTCCAAAGCTGTAATTCACTTAAAATGTGTTATATTCTCCAGGGGTATGGGCGCATTCTAAGTGAATTATAGCTTTGAAACTATAAGATAGATGGGGTATTGGCGCATTCTAAGTGAATTATAGCTTTAAAACTATAAGATAGATAAGGTATTGGCGCATTCTAAGTGAATTATAGCTTTGAAACTATAAGATAGATTGATCAGTACGTGTATTGGCAATTTGCGCTTGAAATTAAGTCGGTGGGCGGATCAATTATCAAAAGTTGCGCTAACTTTTAATATTTCCTATTACCAGATGTTGATACTGTTTGATATTAGGCCTATATTAACTATTTATCACAGAATGGATTCTGACAGGTAACTATCATTTTAATTAAAGAAAACATTTATTGCATTCCTCTTATTATTGTTTTGTGCTTAATTTGGCTCCCGGTCTAAATGCACGATTAATCTTATAGCATTGTTACTTGTGGTTGATTGACGAAATAGTGCGGTCTCTTATAGCACAATAAAGATAGACAAGCAGAGGCAATAATAGTTCTTCCTAATTTATACATATATTTAGTGCTTACGTTTTTTCCCCCTATGTGAATCATTACGTGGTCCGAGTATTAACTTTCATACCCCACCCAGCACCTTCTACAAGAAGCGAAAACGGGGTTGGGGTATGAAATAAAACCTAAAGTTTGGCTTAAAAAGTTTGTATATGGTAAAATTAAAACATTTAATAGGCAATTTTAAACAGGTTATCGCATTTGTTTCAGTAAAATAAGTTTTTAAATATGTTTTATTTTCGAAATATCCGTTATAAAATCCTGCTAGTATAAACTGTCCCATCGCTTAATGGAATTAAGGCTGGACCACATAATGGTCCTCGTTGGTGGAACAGCAGAAAATTAAGAAATAACTTCAGTTAGCCTTCATATTTTGCTATTAAACTTTCAGGGTGTCTAAATTTACTAATATCCAACAATTTAAAACCATTTTGTGATTTTTTTTTAAAAAAATCAAATAAATCAAATTGTTCATGCTGAAAAGTCAAAAAAAACTTTAGCTGAAATAAGCACCCAAACAATATTTTGATGTCTTGCCACAGGCAGATCCAAGGCGGTACTCGTTGTATGTTTTTATGTCTCGTACTAGACTGGCGCTGAAAATAGTGGACAAATTATCCAAAGTTGTAAATATACACTCAAATTCATTACAAGTTTCCAACAAAATGCAAAACCACTATACCTTTTAAGATAATTTCTTAAGATTTAGTAGACATTGGCTATTTTTGGCTACTGTTAGAGCTTTGTAGGACCATATTTTTCCCAGATCACATTTTTCACACACTTGTGAAGAATAAGATCCTATTCTTCACATTTTCAAATGTGACATATGTGTTTGTCCAAAAAGGGGGTTAACAAGAAAATCACATTTTTCACAGATTCTGTCCGTGCCTTTTAGTGTTGCAACGTATTTATGGCATCATCATCATCATCATCATCATCATCATCATCATCATCATCATCATCATCATCATTAACATCATCATCATCATCTTGAGGGGCAGATATATAATTATTATTGTTTTGCCTTCGACGTCTGTCCGTCCGTCCGTCCGTCCGTCTGTCTGTCTCCATAACCCCTGGCCAGATTCACACGAGTGATTGGTACCAAATTTCGTGGTTTAGGAGATATGGATCGGAGACGAAATCCTGGGCTCGAATCTTTGACCTGCAACCGCAACCTTTGACTTGAGCTGACTCACCTGTAACGTGGGTTCTGCACGTCGCATCGATGAGGTGAAGATTTGAACCTAGTTTCATGAAAATTCTTCAAGGGGTTTAGGAGCGGACACGAAATATTTGCCAAATTCTGGGCTAGGATATTTGACCTTCAACCGTGACCGTGACCTTGATCCGACGCGACGTTTTCTCGATAATAATAATTGTCTATATTTATAGAGGATAACATGTTTTGCCTACAACCATTCTTACACATGGTGCTATTGAGTACGGAATGAGACCCGTATTCATTGCTTTTGGATTTTGGCTCCTACAACAGGGATTTTGGTCTCTGTTATAGTGATAATTGTTTGATATACATGTATAGAATAATTATTTAATTATTTCCTTTGCTTCCGACCAGTTTTATCATGGACGTGTTCCGAGTGGGGTTCGAACCTACGACCCTCCGATCGTAAGTCCAACGCGCTAACCACTCGGCCACGCCGCGATGAGATGATGGACATACATGCCCGAGTTGCATGAAAATCCTTTCAGGGATTTAGGAGATATGGAGCGGACACGAAATATAATCAAATGTCTTTTAACATCAATGTGTGACCTTGGCATTGACCCGAGGCGGTCGAAGTATGCGCTCTGCACATCGCCTTCATATGTGAATATTAGTGCCAAGTTATTTTAAAATTTCTCATTTCGTTACAAAGTTACAGCCCAGACACAAAATGCTAACACACGGACATGTACATACCATAGTGAACATAAATTACAATTTAGTTTGGCACTAGCCGGGATCGAACCCGCACCGCTACGGCGACAGCGCCTAGCAACAACAAATTCGACCACGCTACCAACTGCGCTGCCGCAACAACTCCCAAAAAGGTTTCGCAAGTTAATATACGTTAACCCTTTTTGATGGATCAGTTTCTATGGAAACGAACCTAATAGCATACGACTTACGGTAAATACATTTCGGAGTTCATAACCCAGCAATATGTGAAAAATGCGATTCAGATGTAAAAATGCACATTTTTGGTAAAATTGCACACATTATATTGAAATGTGAAGAATGCGATTTCATGTCACATCAAAAACCTTCATCGATCACAAATTTCACAGGAATTGTGAAATATGTGACTGTGTTATGTGAAAAATGAGATCCCATTCTTCACATCTGTGACGAAAAATGTGATCTGGGAAAATTATGGTCCTACAGAGCTTACATCCCTTTCACGTTACTTGAAATGCTTATATGTCTTGTACGTATTTTTTGAAAGTGTGTGGTTTTGGTTGACAGATTTCTGTAAATATTACATGGCCTGTTCGAATTTGCATGTTTTTTCTTACAGGCTTCTTTATTTATTTAATATACGAAAACAACACTCGAAACAGTGTAGGTATAAAAGCCGAACAAATGTAGCATTTGCAGACCACAGTCAACACAAGTACGCATTCAAAACAAATGTAGCATGCAGAACACAATCAGCACATAACGCAAGCACGCATTCAAAACAAATGTATCATTCGCAGAACACACAACACAAGCACGCATTCA
Source organism: Cyrtodaria siliqua (assembly GCA_037043455.1). Classification (NCBI taxonomy): domain Eukaryota; kingdom Metazoa; phylum Mollusca; class Bivalvia; order Adapedonta; family Hiatellidae; genus Cyrtodaria; species Cyrtodaria siliqua. Next base: position 1,768 of record JAWPHD010009776.1, on the reverse strand, counting down.
AAACAAATATAGCATTCGCAGAGCACAGTCAACAAAAGCAGGTATTCAAAAACAAATGTAGCATTCACAGAACACAGTCAATAAAAGCACGCATTCAAAACATATGTAGCATTCACAGAACACAGTCAACACTAGCACGCATTCAAAACAAATGTAGCATTCACAGAACACAGTCAATAAAAGCACGCATTCAAAACATATGTAGCATTCGCAGTGCACAGTCAACAAAAGCAGGTATTCAAAAACAAATGTAGCATTCACAGAACACAGTCAATAAAAGCACGCATTCAAAACATATGTAGCATTCACAGAACACAGTCAACACTAGCACGCATTCAAAACAAATGTAGCATTCAGAGAACACAGTCAATAAAAGCACGCATTCAAAACATATGTAGCATTCACAGAACACAGTCAACACTAGCACGCATTCAAAACAAATATAGCATTCACAGAACACAGTCAAGAAAAGCACGCATTCAAAACATATGTAGCATTCACGGAACACAGTCAATAAAAGCACGCATTCAAAACATATGTAGCATTCAGAGAACACAGTCAATAAAAACACGCATTCAAAACATATGTAGCATTCACGGAACACAGTCAATAAAAGCACGCATTCAAAACATATGTAGCATTCAGAGAACACAGTCAATAAAAGCACGCATTCAAAACATATGTAGCATTCACGGAACACAGTCAATAAAAGCACGCATTCAAAACATATGTAGCATTCAGAGAACACAGCCAACAAAAGCACGCATTCAAAACATATGTAGCATTCAGAGAACACAGCCAACAAAAGCACGCATTCAAAACATATGTAGCATTCAGAGAACACAGCCAACAAAAGCACGCATTCAAAACATATGTAGCATTCAGAGAACACAGCCAACAAAAGCACGCATTCAAAACAAATGTAGCATTCAGAGAACACAGCCAATAAAAGCACGCATTCAAAACATATATAGCATTCAGAGAACACAGCCAACAAAAGCACGCATTCAAAACATATCTAGCATTCAGAGAACACAGCCAACAAAAGCACGCATTCAAAACAAATGTAGCATTCAGAGAACACAGCCAACAAAAGCACGCATTAAAAACATATATAGCATTCAGAGAACACAGCCAACAAAAGCACGCATTCAAAACATATATAGCATTCAGAGAACACAGCCAACAAAAGCACGCATTCAAAACAAACAGAAGCAAAGTATGCGACACCACCAGCAAAATGGGGTTGCAAATAAGGGTACCGTCTTGGAACGATAAGTGGCAAAATGCGGCTGGAGGTTTACATCAGGTCCTAGGGTGCACCAAACCTCACCCTTACCGTACATCAGGTCCTAGGGTGCACCAAACCTCACCCTTACCGTAATGTCATCCGGAATTGAACATAATACTGCATGCTATAATATATGTTTAAACAAACAAAAACAAGGTGCAACGTTAATGCTGCAGCTGCTGTGTTCTACTGTTAAGCGTTTTTGTTTAGTATGCCATGTATGACATTGTTTTTGGTAGGGTCGTAACTAATGTTGCAAGAACTTGTGGCCCGACCCATTTGCATACTTTGTAGCAAAATAAAGTAATAAAATATGTTTAAACCAAAAAAAAGTATGCCGACTTTATCAACTTCTGACAGTTTTCATATTTAAATCGGACAACATTATCAAAATAAGACAATTGTGTCCGTGCTATGCGTAATATGCACGTGCTGTCGTTACGGTGATGAACATGTTTTTTCTGCACTATTCTGCAC